>BJFM01001201.1:137747-173379 GCA_016586285.1 Arothron firmamentum | reverse complement strand
TTTTTTATTAATTTATTTTTTTTAGAAGGAATCCTTTTTTATGTTGCTTCCTGAAAAAAACATCAGTGAAAGAAACAACAAGACAATTCTGGTGCAATGAATTCTTTGTGTATCCAACCCCAGACCTCTTTTAAGTAATATGGTATTTGTTTAATTTCTGTTGTCATGTTTTGTGGTTTTAAGTGGTGTCTTAAATATCTGAATGTGTCATATTGTGTTTCAGGTTCAGAGAAAAGTTGGGAGTAAAGACAGTAAAAGCTTTTAAACGGAACAACAATGGAGTGACACATGCTGCTGTGGACATGCTCTGTGCCCTCATGTGTGTAAGTATCTCCAAATCAATCGGACGCATATGCAAAAATCAGAATTTAAAATGGTTTTCTTTATAGGTTCTTTATTAACACTAACTGTTTCTTTGCAGCCAATGCACGACGACTATGACCTGAGGCAGGAGCAGCTGAACAAGGCCTCTCTGCTGTCGTCTAAGAAGTTCTTGGAAAACCTCCTTGAAAAATTCATCACTAATGTGGTATATATTTATTTTTGTGCCATCGAGTGTTTTACAACCTACTGACTTCTAAATAAGATGCTGAAAATTTGTTTATTTGTATTGAGCATGGGTTATATTTTCGTATATATAGAGTCTCACTTGTCATTTGGTTTTTGTTTTAGGACCATGGAACGGGAGCGTTAGTCATCAGCTCTTTACTAGACTTCTTGACATTTGCACTCTGCGCCCCTTATAGTGAGACCACAGAGGGGCAGCAGTTCGACATGCTTCTTGAAATGGTTGCATCAAACGGTCGGACATTGTTCAAACTCTTCCAGGTAATTTATTACAGCCCATCATGTGGCTGTCATAGTAACATGACATAATGGTGTAAAGTCAGTATACAGAGCGTTTTAAGTTGTTCTTTTCTGTAGCATCCATCTATGGCAATAGTGAAGGGGGCAGGCTTGGTGATGAAGGCTATCATTGAGGTAAGCTATAAACCGAAAGCAATTTCGTCCTGGTCGTCTTTAGTTTACTTTGATTGTGTTAATATTAGCCTGTGTTTCTCTGAATTCAGGAGGGAGACAAGGAAATTGCCACTAAAATGCAGGAGCTGGCCTTGAGTGAAGGGGCTCTTCCAAGACACCTGCACGCCTCTCTGTTTACCATCAGTGCTGACCAGCGGATGCTGACTAACAGGTCCAAGCTTTAAAAAAGTCACCTACAACCAATTTCTGTCTAACACATCTTTGTTAGTGGGGATATATCTGTCTCGTCACATTTGTTACTTGTCTGGTTTATTAAGTGTCAGTTGTACGTAAATGATTGAAGCCTCAGAAGAAAATGGTTACTGACCAGAATTTCCGTTCTCAGACAGTTGAGTCGGCATCTTGTGGGTTTGTGGACAGCAGAAAACCCTGTTGCTATGAACCTCCTGAAGAGGATACTGGTAGCGTTATCAATCAGTTTTTCTTCAGACATTCATACATGAACACATCAGAGCTGAAGCAATTTCTCAAGGTAAAGCTTTTCGTTTGTTTTGTGCCTTTGTAGCCAACAGGCCTGCTGGCTTATCTGGACAGCACCGATGCAGTCCCAGAGAAAGACGTGGACAGAATGCACATTCGCGACAACTTGAAAATTGCCACGGTATCAGGATAAACTTACATTATAGGATCAAAACCCCAGCAAAGAACAGAAAATATGTTATAGTTTTTTTTCTTTTTATTTATTTATCAAAGGACCAGTTAAATCGTAATAAGGTGCCTGAGTGGCAGCGGATTGCAGGCAAAGCAGCCAAAGAGGTGGAGAAGTTTGCCAAGGCAAAGGCTGATCTGGTACTGATGCACTGGAGAGATAAAATGGGAATAGCTCAGAAAGAGGTGAGCATTCATACTGACAGGATGTTGATATTTTAGACAGTCTGCTGTTTTAGTGTGCATATATTTTATGCTGAACAGGGAGTGTTAAATAACCCACAAACCGACATAACATTTGTTTTGCATGAAGACAAGCAACAGAATTGATGCCTGATCTGGTGAAAACATTTTAGGATGCAATTGCTTTTTATCTTTCTCTTTCAAACGACCAGTGCTTCTATTCACTACTTTCTTAAGCCTTGATTTTGGTTTATCTAACCAAAATATTACAGAAAATAAGCTGTTTTTCTCTGAAAAAATGCTTTTGTCTGGATTACATAGTTGAACTCTTACCGATGACAACTGTTGGTTCTTTTCACACTGAACCAGTGTATATACTGGTTTTCATTTATTCATATTTGTACAAAATTTTAAAAATTGTTCTTGTAAAAATTCATTTTAATATCTGCACACTCTTTTTCTTTTCTGTGCTTGCTGCATTACAGTTCTTTGATTGTTTTGCCCTTTGTGAATGTTCCCCGTTAATATAATCCAGCCTGCTGCATAAGCAGTTCAGTAGATGGTAAAAGTTGTTCACCGTTTAGTCATTGTTCCAGTTAGTGTAGTTTTATTGTTGTAACAGTAGTAATGCATTTTACTTCTATTCACTTCTGTTAATCTGAGGAACAATAATCTTTGTGTTGTTTCTATCCCTGTATCCACCCTCCTCATGTCTTGTGTGATTACTGCTGTGAATCAATGCAGCAGGACAGAAATAACCTGGTAAGTAGGATTGACCAGTGGGATCCATGCTGTCATTCCTTCCCCTGCCCTTTCTCTTCAGCTCACCTTCAAATGACATTGAATGATTTTTTTTTAATTCAGGCATGTGATCTATATTATAGATCTCTATAGAAAACATCTACTGCTCCAAATACTTATTTCTGTGCATCAGTAGGTATCACACTTTAATAATTGTCACGTGAGAATTTGACGTCAGCCAAAAATGCAGCAAGTGCTTCATATTTTGAGGTTTCAATAAAGATTAATTGATATCCACAGCCAGAAAGCCAAAGAACTCAGTCAATGTCAGGATCCCATGTTGGTTTTGGGCAATTATACCTTTTCTGTTTTTTTTACCATGAATACTTTCTTTTGTTTTGTTTTTTGTCTCCTCCTCATATTTGAGTTTTTTTGTTGCATTGTTATGCATACCAACTGCTTTACTTTCATTTCTGATGCTTATGATTGGGTAAATTCGTTGCCATTTGTCCTCATCACTGCCTTTATGCCATCAGCTGCTGCAAATAAACAAATACTAGTTGTCAGTATTGATGGTCTTATCTCAAGTCTTGCATTTGTTTTTAGAATCCAAACCAAAAACCTGTCATCCTGAGGAAGAGGCGGCAAAGAATAAAGATTGAAGTCAACTGGGAACTTTTTTACCATAAGTAAAAATAAATAAATAAAATGTTCACTTTAACAGCATTTATTTCCATCTTGTGTTTCTAATATGTGCTCCCATCTTCCCCAGATTCCAGCTGGACCACGCTCGGTCCAATCTCATCTGGAACCTGAAGACAAGGGAAGAACTGCGAGACGGTCTAGAGGGAGAGATGCGTGCCTTCAATGTGGATCGTGAGCTTGGCAGTGGCAACGTCATCTCCTGGAACCACCAGGAGTTTGAGGTTTATGTCACTGTCGAATATCTGTCTTGGTTAGTTTTACCAAGACTGTCTACACAGAAAGTTTGCATTCATGTTCTCGTTTGCAGGTGAGGTACGAGTGCCTTTCAGATGAGATAAAGATTGGAGATTATTACCTCCGTCTGCTTCTGGAGGAGGATGAAAATGAAGAAACAAATGCAATCAAAAGATCGTGAGAATCACACTACTTCCATCATCTAACTGCAGGGAGGTTATCATTCTGCACTAAAACCAGAACATTCTTCATCCTGTTTTAGATATGAATTCTTCAATGAACTTTACCATCGTTTTCTGCTAACCCCCAAAGTCCACATGAAGTGCCTATGCCTGCAGGCACTCACAATAGTTTATGGTAAATGCTTTGAAGAGATCGGCCCCTTCACAGACACTAAATATATCGTGGGAATGCTGGACAGAGTAAGTACAGAACAAACTTGCATCATTATAGTTAAGTGGTTTCATCATTTAATCGTGAAATCCAAACTCCTCTCTGATTAAAGTGCACAGACAAACTGGAAAGAGACAGACTCATTCTCTTCCTCAACAAACTTATGCTCAACAAGGTAATTCATTAAAATAATTTCAACATAACCGCCTTTATATCGTTTTGTGGTGTCATAAATGTTATTTGTATAATTTGCTTTCTAGAAAAACGTGAAGGAGATGATGGACTCTAATGGGGTGCGCATATTGGTGGATCTGCTCACCTTGGCTCATCTGCATACTTCAAGAGCTACTGTGCCACTGCAGGTGAAATGATGGATCTACAGTTACAATATATAATATCTGCTAATGATGTTTTTCACTCTGAGCTCAGATGTGCATAAGTTCAACCTTGACCTGACTGAAAGCTGTAACGTAATCTGCCAGGAGTGACAACCTAAACGTTTGCTTATTTCGACAGAGTAATGTGCTGGAAGCATCTCCGGACATGAAGAGAGAAAGTGAAAAAGAGTGGTACTTTGGAAATGCTGACAAAGAAAGAAGAGGACCTTTTAGTTTTGAGGAGGTAAACAGTGGAGACCAGTCTTTAGTTTTTACAGAAAATTATTGTTTTCTCTCTCTAGATGAGTCACATCTTTATATTTTTGTCTTTAGATGCAGGAGTTTTGGAACACAGGTCTTGTGACGGCAAAGACACGTTGCTGGGCTCAGGGTATGGATGGGTGGCGTCCTCTGCAGGCTATCCCACAGCTAAAATGGTGCCTCTTGGCCACCGGACAGGCAGTCATGAATGAGTCTGACCTGGCTACACTCATCCTTAACATGCTCATCACCATGTGTTCCTACTATCCAAGCAGGTGGGCTGTCTTTCTGCAAAAAAAGTTTGTATATTTCGATTGGTGTGTGTGATTTTTGGTGTGTGTTTTCCCTCAGGGATCAGGACAATGCAATTATCCGTCCCTTACCAAAGATCAAGAGGATGATCAGTGACAATGCTTGTCTCCCACACATTGTCCAGGTTATTGTTCTATTCTGGTTTTTGTTATTGTTTTTGACAAAAATATTCATGCCATCCCGATTTTAATTTGTTAACTATCTAATTTATGTGTTTGCCCACTCTAGCTGCTGTTGACTTTTGACCCTATCCTGGTGGAAAAGGTAGCCAATCTGCTCTACCTGGTGATGCAGGACAACCCAAATCTGCAGCGCTTGTATTTAACAGGAGTATTTTTCTTCATCATGATGTACACAGGCTCCAACGTGCTGCCTGTTGCAAGGTGAAAGGGCATTTAACAACATATAACATATAACAACAGTGATATTCAAAAACTCAAACTAATAACCAAAAGCATACAATAAATAAATGTGGTCTCTCGTTTCTTTAGGTTCCTGAAGTACACACATCTCAAACAAGCTTTCAAATCAGAGGAGGTAATGTTACTTTTTTTTTTTTTTTTTTTAATAAATAAAGTACCGTAGGCTTATTTTATGAACTCTTCTAACAATAATTTTCCATTGTGTCTCCTCACCAGGCCAAGGGTCAGGACATTGTCCAGCGTAGTGTTCTTGGTCCAGTGCTGCCTGAGGCAATGGTATGTTACTTGGAAAACTATGACGCTGAACGCATCTCTGAGATATTTCTTGGAGAATTTGACACACCTGAGGCCATTTGGAGCAGTGAAATGAGGTACACACTCAACTTCTTTTTCTCAGTGTTCTACAAAATAGTGAAAAGGTGGTGAAAATTAATTTCATCATTTGGTCTGTCTTAGGCGGCTGATGATTGAAAAGATAGCTGCTCACGTTGCTGACTTCAGCCCCAGGCTGCAGAGCAACACACGGGCGCTCTACCAGTACTGCCCCATTCCTGTGATCAACTTCCCACAGCTGGACAATGAGCTCTTCTGCAACATCTACTACCTCAGACATCTGTGTGACGTCAGTCATTTCCCTGATTGGCCCATCAAAGACCCTGTAAGTCTAATTTTTACAAATATGAATGAAAATATATAGACCTGTTTTAAAGCCACATTTGTTTCAAGCAATCCTGCACCATTCCTGCAGGTGAAGCTGCTAAAAGACACTTTAGAAGCCTGGAAAAAGGAGGTTGAGAAAAAGCCTCCTTCGATGTCTGTAGATGATGCTTATGATGTCCTAAACCTCCCTAAAGGACAAGGGCAGTGAGTGGTTTTCATATTATATTCCTCTTATCCCTTCAATAATGTTTATTGTTTTAAATTAGTAATTGTTTAGTGTTTGAATTAATTGGACTACAGGATTGAAAAGCTGTCATTTTTGTCTTTAGACATGAGGAAACTAAAATCAGGAAAGCTTATTTCAAACTGGCACAGAAATATCATCCTGACAAGAACCCAGAGGGCAGGGTATGCTTGGAGATCATCACTGGAATATTGGTACTGTGCATGGGGGTTACACAGCCTTACTTTTGCCTTTAATTGGATCTTTCAGGAAATGTTTGAGAAAGTCAACAAGGCCTATGAGTTCCTTTGTACAAAGTCTGCCAAAATCCTGGATGGGCCAGACCCAGAAAACATCATCCTTATTCTCAAAACTCAGAGCATTCTTTTTAACCGGCACAAACAAGGTAATCTGCATTGAGTTATCCGACTGTTCTTGGAAACCTTATGCTAATACTGCATTGCCTCTGACCACTTCTTTATCTTTAATCAGAACTGGAACCTTACAAATACGCTGGTTATCCCATGCTCATCAAAACCATCACAATGGAAACGGAGGACAGTCAGCTGTTCTCTAAATCGTCCCCTCTCCTCCCAGCTGCTGTTGAATTAGCGTTCCACACTGTCAACTGCTCAGCTCTGAATGCTGAGGAGCTGCGTCGGGACAATGGCATCGAGGTGTCACCGATTTAGAAAAATGACCCAGTCTACACAAAACATTATTAATGTGTGTTTGTAGACGCAGTCACATGTGATTGATGTTAATTTTTATTTAATCAGGTGCTGTTGGAAGCTCTGTCTCGGTGTGTTGGTGTTTTAACTGCATCCAGCAGACCAGATGACATGGCTGTACAGGTAAATGTCAAAATCTGTCTACGTCTACCGATGATTTCTGTGCTACTTGCAGATGTTTCCTTTTTCTGTCTCTTATAGGTGTGCGGGCATATCTGTGAATGCTACAGTGTAGCAGCGCAATTTGAGGAATGTAGGGAAAAGATTATTGAACTACCTAATATCATCAGGGACCTCTGTCACATCCTGTTCTATGGAAAGGTGAAAATCACAGTTGTTTTGTTGATTTGGCATTGAGTTTTTAGTCAGTAAAAGATAAATATTAATGTTTGTGTGCTCTCATCTTTATAATATGACATCCTCTTCTTCCTCTCAGGGCCTCCCAAAAACAGCTGCCGTGGCAGTCCAGTGTGTGAGCTCCTTCGCAGTGGATTTCTTCTTGCAGACCCATCTGTATCATGCTGGTGTGCTGTGGCACCTGCTCGCTAACCTCTTCAACTATGACTACACCCTGGAGGAGAGCGGCGTGCAGGCAAGCCAGGACACAAATCAGCAAGAGGTGGCAAACCATCTGGCCAAGCTCAGTTTGGTAGCTCTCAGCCGTCTGGGAGGTTACACTCAGCCGCTGCCCATGCCAGGCGGGAATAATCCCACATCAGATACGAACAGTGTTGAGGAAACGCTTCCAGAAAACCCGGCCATTCGCAAGAGCTTAGCAGCCATGCTGACTCCATACATCGCGAGGAAGCTCGGAACTGCACCCCCTGCTGAGGTATGTCGCGCATGTGAATGCAAATTCACCATGACACGGATAAACCCTGATTCCTAATGAGAGTATCTGTTTTTAGGTCTTGAAGCTGCTGAATTCCAACTCTGAGAACCCCTACTTGATCTGGAACAACAAAACAAGAACTGAGCTGCAGGAGTACCTGGAGACTCAGCAAGATGGAAGGAGCAGGGTACAGATATCAAATATTTATATTTTAATTATGATAAACTACATTCTGTTCATTGAAGTGTGGCCTAGGTCCATTGGTATATCCTGTGGTAATTAGGATTTAAATTAATTGATTACTCATCCATCTTTTTGGGGTTTTTTTGTCTGTTAATAGGGAGAAAATGATGACAGTTTTGGTGCAGAATTTGTGTTTACTGATCACAGTAAAGAGCTGATCGTGGGTGAAATATTTGTCAGAGTTTACAATGAGCAACCAACTTTTCCTCTTGAGGTGAGAAACATTACAGGTATTACTGCCACTGTTTGCCATTTCCCATACATTTGATTTTGAATGAATGAACATTACATTTGACCTTTTTCCTGCTTTCAGTTTCAATGTTAAACAGTTTTTAATCCTGTAATCTGTTCTTCCATCTCTGGTTTTAGTATCCAAAAGCATTCGCCGCTAGTCTGCTTGACTATGTGGGCTCGCAGGCACAGTACCTCCACACTTTGCTGGCCATGAACCAAACTAACAAAGTGGAGTCCCAGGCACATGCTGAGAGGCTCCGCTTTGCTGAAATGGCTTTAGAGGCTCTCCGCAATGTCATCAAGAACAACCCCGGTGAGATTTTAACACTTCCTTCAGCTCTGCTCACCTTCCTGGAATGTGTTTCATTTCAACATGCTTATTTTAGAACCTATGTTCTAAGCAGCTGTCTGTTTTCAGGTTCTGAGACAGAGTGTATTGGACATTTCAAACTGCTCTTCTCTTTGTTGCGGGTTCATGGAGCCGGCAGAGTTCAGCAGCTGGTGTTGGAGGTACACACTTTTTGTCTTGATCAATAAAGTCACATCATCTTTTTTATGCCCGTGTATGCAGGTTAGTAATATTGATGTCCTCAACAGGTTGTAAATACTGTGACTTCAAACCAAGAATGTGTTAGCAACATTGCTGATTCCCTGGTGTTGTCCAACCTGCTGTTACTGCTGCACTCCCTCCCATCCAGTAAGACCAAAACAAAAAGTAAAACAATTTATGAAATTATTCCAGTTGACTAATACTCTTTTATTTAATGTAGGTCGTCAGCTGGTGCTGGAAACTTTGTATGCTTTGACTTCCAACACAAAGTTAGTCAAAGAGGCTATGGCCAAAGGTTTGTGTAATTCTGCTGACTGTTTTCTTTAAAATGAATTTCCCTTTTTCAGAATTCTGAACATATGGATGCCTTTGTTTGTTTTCCAGGTGCACTGATCTATTTGCTGGATCTCTTCTGTAACTGCACACATCCCCAGGTTCGCACACAGACTGCAGAGCTCTTCTCCAAGATGACTTCAGACAAGCTGGTTGGACCAAAGGTCAGTCATGATAACATAAAAAAAAAATCCTGTTTCCTCTCTTTGTTTCATCTCTCATCCGTTTTTTTCCCCTATTTGTCGGTTGATAGGTACGTTTGACGTTGATGCGTTTTCTTCCCGGTGTGTTTATGGATGCCATGCGAGACAATGCAGAGGCAGCGGTGCACATTTTTGAGGGAACGCACGAGAACCCAGAACTAATCTGGAACGACAACTCAAGGGAGAAGGTGTCCACCACTGTCCGAGAGATGATGCTTGAGTATGACCCAGTTTGATTCCCCGTCTTAGTATAAATCAATTTATCAATATGAACTTAACATTGTTATCTAAAAATTCTTGACATGGTGTTTTCGATTCTTTCATTTCCAGGCACTTTAAACAGCAGAAGGATAATCCTGATGCTAACTGGAGAGTAAGTACTTCATTACACAGCTCCGTATAAGATGGCAGTTGACTCAATGTGATGATTACTTTTGTTTCATGTGCTCAGATTCCAGAGAACTTCACAGTAGCTTATGGTGCTGGACAGGATGAGCTAGAAGTCGGTGGAGTCTTCCTTCGTATCTTCATTGCTCACCCTGGTTGGGTGCTACGTAAGCCTCGAGAGTTCCTGGTTTCCCTCCTGGAGACCCTGACTGAGCTGCTGGAGAAGAACAACCCCAATGTGAGAATCCTGTTTGAGTTTATTTTCATATTCCCCACTCTTTTTTCTCACACCAATATTTTTCTTTTTGGTCCTTTCTGCTCTCCTCTAGGGTGAGGCCCTGGAGACAGTTACCACAGCGGCAGTTTGTCTGTTCAGCACTCAGAGCCAGTTGGCTGACCAGGTTCCTCCTCTGGGTCATCTGCCTCGGATCTTGGCAGCACTCAACCACAAGAACAACACTGTACCCAAGAGCTCCATCCGTCTGCTCCACGTGCTGTCAGATAATGAGGTGAGTAGCAGAATGTATGAGCAACTAATAAAATCAACCCAATCTGTGCATTAAATCAGATAAAGATGTAGGAAAAGGATGTTTGCAGTTTGTTTTCTTATGAAAACTTCAAATTCTTGTTTCCTGTAGCTGTGCGTACGTTCCATGGCATCTCTGGAGACCATCGGGCCCCTCATGACTGGGATGAAGTCTCGACCTGACATGGCCGGATTGGCCTGTGAAGCACTCAACCGCATGTTCCAAAGGGAGCAAACTGAACTCGTCGCTCAGGTACGACCGCACCCTTTAGCTTTACATAAGGTTATCGTGTGCGTGCAGAATGCGTCAAGTCATTGTTAATGTGCTAAACAGGCTCTAAAAGTGGACCTGGTTCCATACCTGCTGAAGCTTCTTGAAGGGGTTGGACTGGAGACACAAGAAAACCCTTCGGCTATAAAGGCCCAGATAGTGAAAGCTCTCAAGTCCATGACTCGCAGTTTACAGTTTGGAGAACAGGTTTGTATGATTTAAAGACATGACAAGCAGAATGTTATAAGCATTAATGAGTTTACTCTGAATCATTTATTTGTAGGTGAATGAGATTCTAGCGAGGTCCTCGGTATGGAGTGCCTTCAAAGACCAGAAACACGACCTTTTCATTTCGGAGTCGCAGACTGCAGGATACCTAACAGGTAAAGTGTTTAAGCGGTGCCATGTTGCTGTGACATTTTTCTGTTGATTTTTTTAAACTGGTAAGTATTGTCTGTCTTTCTCTAAGCTGTTGTTCCTAATCTTTAATGCTTTGTCCTTTAAATCACCTTGTGGCTGATGCCTCACTTGAACTCAAACCCAGCAATCCTCTCTTTCCACACGTCCTATCACTTCCTGGCTGTGCCCTTCCCTTTCTGTTTGTCCTCCAAATGTCCTCCTCAGGGGTTTCCACTCCTTCTCTCCTGGCTGCCAGTAGCCCACTGCGAGGTGGGCTTTAGACTCCTAAGCTGGGCCCTCACAGCCCTCCTCTCGCTTGCTCTGATGCAGGTAGACTTCCGCCTGTTGTTTGACCTCGCCTCTTTACTTCCATCTACTGTTCATTCCCAGTACTGCATCATCACTGTGCTGAAAATAATGTTCTAACATCTTTGTACACTCGTCGATTGCTTGCTACATTTTGAAAATATCAAAAGGATTAGGTTTATCATTTTAAAAATCCAGATGAGGTAAGAAAGTGTCAGAAAGCATAAATTATAAGATAAATATCAATGGAAAATAGGAGCATTATCAGTTCAACACAGGTATTATGTTGCAGTTATCATCCATCCACATTACTTTTCCTGTCATCCACCTTTGTAAACTGGGCCAAACCCAATATTGAGCACTCCTCCATATTTCTAGTGTAGAGCATCATGAACAGTCCAGTTTTCCCACCAGACTACAGCTTTATAGAATTGTCTCTTTCCTCCTGTCGCCTGTAGGTCCAGGAGTCGCAGGTTACCTTACAGCAGGAACTGGCACCACGGTCATCCCCAGCGTCCCTCCCCCCGTGGACAACGACAGTGGAGACCAAGGCTGACGGACACGCTCATGCAAACACATAACTCAGGCACACAGACTGCCATGCAGCCCGACAGCCACATCTCAGAGAGGGATTCCTTCAGCTCCCAGTCGAGGGGGAGGGAGAGAAAGAAAGACTGAGTAGGGAAAAAAGCAGGCTGTCATCCACCAAAATCTGTTTAACATCTCTTCATGTACTGCTCTCCTCCCTGCTTACAAACACTTGAGTCTTCATAAATGCTTTGAAATTGTTTTTTTTTTAACAGATTTCTTTTTTTGTGCTACTCTTCTTGTTCTTTCCAGTGACACAGAAAAGTTAACTTTTGTATGAATATATTTTTTACTTTAGACTTTCTTTTTATAAGAAACACATCAGAAGGCTTTGGCGCTGATTTGGTTTACAATGTCTTCTGTGTTGTCTTGTTCCTGTTTTTCAAATCATAATAGGCTCCAATCCACTAAAACCTGAACAGAAGACACATTTGTGCACATGAACTATCAGTATCACATTTACTACTCTGATAAAATGATTCTCAAATTTAAAAGGACAATATGTTGAAATAGGAAATCAGAAAGTATATTTTTCTGATCTTTCTAAATTTCATTCATCCAGTCTTACAGTTGTACCCTTGCTTTCTTTTGTCAAGTCTCTTATTCCAATATTTTTATCTCAGAGTTCATTGTTTGCTCTCTTTAAAAGCTACCCTTTCTGCCTCAAATTTTAAAACAAATTATCCTTCATTCCCCCCAGAATGCAAAAAGCACTAGAATATTTATAAGTGAATAATAACCAGTGGAAATGAGCTGTTGGTAAGACATGACGAATGACTCTGATTATGGATCTATGTGAAAGAACTAGTGCAATTTGTGAAATGTTCAATGTAATATTGCATATATAAACTTTCTATATTGAATGTACATTAAAAAATAAATCATTCGCACTTGTACATAAAATTTTAAGAATAAAAGGGAACTCACAATGTTGTTTTTATCTGCATTTGTTCTTGTGGAGCAAATACCAAGGCAAAACCAAAATACATTTGCAAGATATCTGATCTGAGTTTATTTCATAGTTAAACACTTTATTGAAAAGGTAACAGTAAGGAGTCTGTGTGTATTTTTTTTAAGTTTTGAGTGGGTCTTAAATTCTAAATTCTGGTAATAACAGTATTTTGAAACTTTATTTATGATGCCAGGAAAACTCTTAAATCATTCTAACCTCTGAAATCCAACTAAAATATGATTAGACAAGTAAAGTATACCCAGCAATGAAAAAACGTTAATAAATTAAAGTTAAATTGTATATAATTATGTTTGTATTAACATATTTCTTTAAAAAAATTAGATAATATATGAAGATTTAATGCAATATGAAGATTTTATATTTACACGTGAACTTCATTTATTTGATGATGATGATGATTACATTATTATTATTATTATTATTATTATTATTATTATTATTATTATTATTATTATTATTATTATTATTATTATTATTATTATTTGAATTCCGGAACGTTTCAACATTACAGATTCCACACGGATACATTAGCCGGTGACACACGGAAGATACCTTCGTATCAATGGTTGGCGCGAATGAAAGCAAAGCTAAGAGTTTCGTTAACATATTTAAAATGTAAATTTAAATGTGCATTAATGTACCAAACTTTGCAGAATATAGTCGTCCTTTTCATAATAGGAACGCTGACTGTCGTTAATTGAATTTTATTACGCTGTTTAACATTCTTGTTCACGTTTTAGCTAATGTCAGTCGGTACAGTTCATTGTCAGTATGTTTTCGACATTTGGTTGTAAACCTTAATGTCTTTGGAACTTGTCGTGGATATTCCTGCGTTTTGTTTGCGTTTATGATACTTTTTGAAGCTACACCCTCTTCAGTTGTCTGACAGCCTGAATCAAGAGGAGGTAAGTAGGCTATCATTCAGATGACCACGAATTGTCTGTTAGTAAGTGACTGAAAGAAAATGGGTCTATATTTCCATGTGCCACCGTATTATTAGACAAATGTTTTTGCACTGATGTTGTGACTTTCACTAATGGTTGATAACGATGATTTTTATACGCTGAGAGGGCAACTAATTCCAGCATTGAAAACAAATGCATCTCTTTTCACTGGATCTTGTGCCAGTTGACAATGTCCAAAGAAGACAGGCAAGGCTTCATTGTGAAGTTTGTGGAATGTAAAGGGCAAAAAACAGAGTATTCAGTCAAGGCTTATGAGGTATGTCCCTGCCTACTTTAAAACATTAATGCTGACATTTAGCACAGGTTGTCTTATGAATGTAATCTTTACACAGGCCATTTTGGAGCTACAGTCTGAAAAATACGTAAAAACTGTGGATGAAGATGCCATTTTACAGATGGACCAGAAGGACAAATCTTTGTATGTCTTCAGCAGCTTCACCACCCCAGCCTATCAGCACTGCAAAATGGTCTGACTCAATGCTGTAAGCCCAGTAATAATTACAAGGTCATTCAGAAAAGTAATTTATTACTTTGTCACTTTTTCAATATGATGTAGCTTGGCTGCCGGATGGTAAGTCCACTGGTGGTGTTGTTCTGCCTGCAGCAGCAGCACTGTGTTCCCAAAGCGGAGAAGCCCGTTTATAACATGGCCATGGCCGATGTGACTATTTCCTGCACAAGCTTGGATAAAGCAACGCGGGTTGGTTTTCATATAACTGTAGACAAATTGTTGCTTTAAGTGGGTTGTAAAAGTGATCTCAGCCAAAATGAGTTTCCACGACAAACAGGATTGTATCTTCGTCTCCACAGACAGAGGTGATGGATCTGGTACAGCTTATGGGGGGACGAGTCTATCTTGACCTAAATGTATCCGTTACACACCTAATAGCAGGAGAGGTTGGTAGCAAAAAATATCTAGTCGCTGCTAGCCTTGGAAAACCCATTCTGCTACCTTCATGGGTTAAAGCTTGCTGGGAGAAATCTCAAGACAGGTAAACACTGTCATTCCATACCTGTTGAAAAGTCTACTATGAGAATATAGTTCTTTTGTTACTTCTTCTTGAAACCTTTTCTTTCTTTAGCCTTTTCAGGTACAATGAATTACCTGTTGAGGAATATCTTTGCCCTGTGCTGCGTGGTTGCACTGTGTGTGTGACAGGTCTCTCCAGCACAGAGCGTAAAGAAGTGCAGCGGCTCTGTGAACAGCACGGAGCGAACTATACCGGTCAACTCAAAATGAACGAGTGTACTCACCTCATCGTTAGTGAACCAACAGGTAAGACACTGAATATTTCAGCACATCGACAAAAAAATGGCACTGATGTCATTGGTATTTAAATTTATTTTATTTTTTTTCACAGGTCAGAAGTATGAGTGTGCTAGGAAGTGGAATGTGTACTGTGTATCTCTGCACTGGTTGTTTGACAGCATAGAGAAGGGATTTTGCCAAGATGAAAGCAGATATACTGTGGTGTGCAATCCATCGAAATCCACCCGGCCGCACACTTCCACACCTACTGGTACCAACAAGAAGGAGGGTGAGCTGCAGAGTGACAGCATGCTTGTCTGTCTATTCAGTATTGGTGTACATATTTTACAGCAAAGAATGTGTATTTCTAGATGGGCCATCTCTTTTGGGCTTGAGCCACATCTCTATTAATAACAGCATGACAGTTAATGACACAGCCCTCACAAATGATGCCATCAGCCGCCTTGAGATTCCAGACCCCATAGATAGTCTCGACCTGACTATCTGCCCAGCTGATGATATTCTTGATGGCTGCAAGGTGAGTAAAGGAAAATTCAGTATCACAAAGTCCACAGTCTTCTTCAATAAGCTGTCAATTTAAACATTTGTTTTACAGCTCTATCTTTGTGGCCTGCACACAAAGAAGCTGGAGAAGCTGCGCCGACTAGTAAATGCCACAGGAGGACTTCGCTTTAACCAACCCACTGAAGAGCTCACACATGTAGTCATGGGAGACTTGGATGATGACATCAAGAACTTTATCTCTAAAACAACACACAGGTCTACATTACACATATGGAGTCACGTTGACTTGATTCCAAATTAATACTATTTATCAATAACCAAAAATATCCAGAAACTGGTCTTAAATGTGCTACAGGAGTTTTCCTCAGCAATCTTGAAGTTACTTTGCTTTTTGATCTCAAGAAATTGATCTTAATTTATCTGTTTGTTGTGTTTTGAAAAGATTTTTCTTGATGTTTTTTTTTTTTTTGTTAAATGATGTTATGTTTGTATGTTTCCTGTCAGGCCTCATGTTGTAACAGTGCAGTGGCTTGTGGACTGTTTCACGAAAGGCTGTGTTCTCCCAGAAGATGGTTACCTCCACCCTGACTGCCTTCCACCTGGTCCAGCTACTGTGTCTGTACCTGTCCATCAGACCTCCACCTCCAGGCTCTCAGCTGCACCCCAGACAGCCAACCAAAACACTCCAAGGAATAAAAAAGCAGAAGAGGACCTGCTATCCCAATACATGGATGACGACCCAACAGTTGGTAAGTGTCTATTTACTTGGATTTTGTGCAGGTAAATGTATTCTTTCTATTATATTCTACACCTCTTCCCATTTAAATTCTTTGCCTGCAGTTGACGTGGCTCTGCCAGCAGAGGGCAACGACAGCACCGTTCTCCAGCCTGAGACTGGACATAACCCATCAAGGGGACCAGAACCAGATTCAACCTTGCCAGAGGGGAGCGTGGCAGGGCTGTTTTATGGAAAGCGTTTCCTTCTTGTGGGCTTTGGTACTGAGGCTGAGGCCCAGCTATCTCTCCTGGTGATAGAAAACGGAGGCAGAGTGCTCACAGGCCACACCCGCATAGTTGCAGACTATGCAGTGGTGCCGCTTTTGGGCTGCTCAGTGGAAGCCACAGTGGACGAGGTTGTCACTGACACCTGGCTGGTGAGAGCATGATTGATGAGTATTTATTTGAATAATAACTAAGTATTTCTCATGTATTTGCATTGTTGAAATAAGGCTCTTGGAATAGATATGTGTGATCTGGAAACTTCTGCTACCCTTTTCAGGCCATGTGTGTTGAGAAGGAGTGTGTTCTCCAGTTGTCCTCCAACCCATTGTTCACCCCGGTTTCTGTGATGGATGGGTGTTTTCCTCTCAAAGATTGCGTGCTCTCTGTTAGCCAGTTCACCGGAGCAGAGAGGGAGTCTTTGGTGGAGCTAGCCAAATATCTCGGAGCCAAGTAGGGTTGCATTTCACACATGCGTGGTTTATTTGTCATAAACTCCCTTGAGGGTCTTGCACTATGTAGTTATAGAGTATACCCTCATCTTTTCTGGCCTTTGTCTACCTCACTAACACAGGGTCCAGGATTATTTTGTACGCTTGGCCAATCACAAAAAAGGCATGCAGGCCAGCACCCATCTAGTTTTGCAAAGCCCTGAAGGCACCAAGTACCAGGCTGCAAAGAAATGGGGCCTTCCAGCTGTCACCATGAGATGGATATTGGAGTCTTCTCGAACAGGCCAAAGGGCACCAGAGGAGCGTTTTCTTATTGATCTGCCACCTTCACCAGGTTATTATATCTACAGTAGCTTATAATCAGTGATTCCTATACATTCAATTTTTACCTTTTTTTTTTTTTTTTTTTACCATCAACAGAGAGGGAGGATGAGAGTTTTGTCAGTGGTTCTCAAAAGATCAGTGTGTCTCCACCAGCACAGGCGTCACCCGAGATCCCTCTACTGGGTCCACAGAGTGGTAAAGCTGTTACTCCGCTGGATTTGGGCCGCTTTCAGAGCAAAGTGTTCCGTTCAGTGTTGAATGAGATGAAGCCAAAAGACAACACTGGAACCCCCCAGGAAGCTTGTCGAAGGACCCCTCAACAGAAGGAAGCCTTAGTGCAGCTGGACACTCCCTCCCGTTTCCTCAGCAGAGACCAGCTTTTCAGACCCTCCTTTAATGTCAAGGTTTTAACCTGAGTGTCAACAGACTTGATTCATTTGCTTTTTTTTCAGTTGTTCTAATCCAAAAACTAATAGTAAACACATTATTAATTTTTCAAGGATGCACTGGGAGAATTGGACACTCCAGGAGGTGGATCCAAACCAGGACAGAAGGTGGGGACACCACTGACTGATGTCATTCACAGGAATCTGAAGGTGGCTTTAGCCAACAGCACAAGAAACACATCAGAAATGCAGGCCGTCTTTGCCAGCCCACAACTACCTAAGACATCTGAGACTAAGGTGAGGTAAAATGTTGTACACCTCTTAAATATTGCAACCATGACTTTTGATCTTTACTGTCACGGTTTTTTTTTTGTTGTTGTTGTTGTTGTTTGTCTTTTTTAACAAAATCTCACATACTGCCACATGACGGTCATTGAAAATATCCATTTTTTGTTTGCCAGGTCCCAGAAAAAGAATCTGGCCCCCTGATGGGTGTTGTGATCTGTGTTGGAAAAAAGCTGACCAAGATGCAGAGTGACCTCAATGCTATCGCTGCTTCACTCGGAGCTGACTTCAGGCAGGGCGTTCACGTCTGAAACAAGAATATTCAGGGCAGCTCTGCCTTGAGAGACACAATTGTGTGATTACTCATTTCTCCTTGGTGTTAGGTGGGTGTGTGATGATTCAGTGACCCACTACATCTACCAGGGACGAGTGGGGGACAACAGCCGGGAATACAGAGGAGTTAAGGAGAGAGGGCTGCATGTGGTCTCTCAATACTGGCTACATGCTGTATGTTTCCATGTTATTATTGTGTAGGTAGTGGAAATATTCAAGTTTCTGGCTAACAAGAGACCAATGTCTTGTCATACAGTGTGCTGAGGAACAGAGGCATGTTGCAGAGTCTCTGTATCCATTCAACTACAACCCAAAAATGAGCCTGAACCTTAGTCAGGTACCCTGCAGCTCTCAGAAGTCTCCGATCCGAACACAACGGAGAGAGACCACTGTAGGAAAGGACAAGATGGTGGGTCCAGATGTCACTAAACCATCGCCATTGATACACACAGCTTAGTTTGTTTTCAGCTTTTAGCTGTATAATAGGCAACAAATTGCTGTCTCAGTAATGCTATAATGTTTTGTCTTTTTTTTTTTCAATCATAAGATTGAACCTCTGACAACTGAGGATGTTGCAACTGCATGCCGAGAAAGTGATGGAAGCAAAGAAGAGATGAGTGATGCTCAGGATAAAAGTGGTAGTGATTGACTTCCATTTTACTCACTCTATTCCACTAAACACCTGTCACAAGAAATGACGCAGTTTTTAAATTAACATGTTCTATCCTCCCTCCTAAAGGTATGTCAGAGTCTCTAGTCATGAGAGAGAACCTGCAAAGACAACTGCAGGAGATCATGTCTGCCACCAAGATGGCAACAGGAAGGCGATCTTCAGCCAGGCTCAGCAGGATGGGATCAGGAGGCGTTGACTCGGCCCCCCATACACCCGAAGCGAGTCGGGTTGGGAGGAATGGGAACAGGCGCACCCTGGAAGCTCTCAGGTAAGGACTCATCATGAAGAAATATGAGTATGTTGGAATAAAACATCTAAATATTAAACATTTAGAGAAAAGCAGTTGCATTTGGGGATTACATTCCCTACCGTCCTGCCCTCAGAGTTTCCAGAGAAGCAGCCATGGACATAAACACAGAGCCATCACAGAGTGAGCAAATAGTCTGGGATGACCCAACAGCGAGGGAGGAGAGGGCCAGGCTGGCTGATAATTTACAGTGGCCCTCTAGCCCCTCGCAGAACTCTGAGCACCTTCCTGCTCCGCCCACCAGAGAACCCTGCCCTCAGTTCAAGGACTCCATGACTGACTCTGAGTTGGTGGAGATGGGTAAGAGATCCGGAGCCTCACACCTCCATCTCTAGTCAGACTACACAGCTTTGGAACTTTACTTTAAAGGCTCAAGTCTAAATCTTGAGTGACCTTGTATTTTTCCGCAGCTGCTTGTGATGTAATTGACCAGCACTTGGGCCAGAAATTCACAACACCTCCAACAAAAGAACAGGAAAACAACCTTCTCACTCCTGTGGCCCCTAGTATTGCCTTCCCCCTTGCAAATCCCCCAGTTGCCCCAGAACCAGAGGTAAGAAGGAAATATTTACATTACAAAGACATTTGCAAGCACTTTTATGTTAACATTTTCCTTCTAGAAGGAAAAGAAGGAAGAAAAGCAGCCACCCAGATTTCAGCTGTCCTCCCTCAGCCCTCAGGAACGCATCGATTACAGTCACCTCATAGAGGAGCTTGGTGAGTTTTCCACTTTAGGGCAAAAAATACTTTTGCTGCAGTGGGAAATAAGATCCATGGCCTGGAGTCAGGGCAACAAATCCCTGATGCCTGGAAATGAGGATCCGCCTTCAAGGTTTCTGTAATGTTTCCTCTTTTATATTCTTCCTGTGACAAAAAAATCTTGTTTGAGCATCTTCTCAAACATGCATCTGGTCGTGATGAAGCAACGCTGCAAGAGAATGGTATTATAGATCTCCCAGTAAACCCTGTGTAAGTATTAGTCTTCCTTTCTGGGTGTTCACTCCTCTAGGTGGCGTGGTGCTAGACAAGCAGTCTTTTGACCCGAGCTGCTCCCACATCATTGTCGGGACCCCGCTGCGAAACGAAAAGTATTTGGCAGCGATGGCAGCAGGGAAATGGATCTTGCACCGGTCCTACCTAGAGGCCTGCCGCTCTGTGGGCCACTTCATTCAGGTTAGGCTCTGCAGCTGTGGATGTAAACGGTGGTTAGAAACATATTTCACCTTAATCTATGCATGTTTTCTGTGTTTGTGCTGCAGGAGGATGAATATGAGTGGGGCAGTAGCTCCATCCTTGATGCTCTGCCCTCCATCACCTCGCAGCAAAGAAGACTGGCGCTGGCTGCAATGCGCTGGAGGAAAACATTGCAGGGAAGCCGCTCTGAGCATGAGGTACCTATAAAAGCGCTGATTACTGTTTTATGTCTGTATTCCACTGAGCTCTCTGGGTGTTCTCTGTTTCTCAGGGAGCGTTCAGTGGATGGACAGTCATGCTGAACATCGACCACAGCCGAGACTCAGGATTCAGGCGCCTCCTGCAGTCGGGTGGAGCAAAGGTTCCAGCCATTTCATGTGTTAAATCCATCAGTCAAAGCTTTCAAAAGTGAAATGTCGTTATTCTGATTAAAGATTCTGACTTGGTGACAGAGAGTAGATATGCTGAGATCTCCCAACAGCAAGACGTGATCAGACACGGTTCTTACCTCTAATCTCTCGCTCCAGGTGCTGCCAAGTCCTTCCCCATCTTTGTACAAAGAGGCCACTCACCTGTTTGCAGACTTCAGCCGGCTGAAGCCCGGAGACTTTAGAGTTGACCTGTCTGAGGCCTCCTCGCAAGGAGTCACATGTTTGAAGCCAGAATACATTGCAGACTACCTCATGCAGGTCAGTGGATCATCACTGGGTTGAATGATTGAAAGTAATATTTTGTTTTTGTTTTAATCAGTATATATTAAGTCGTAATTAAAGCAGACTGCAGTAACTGACCTTTATATGTATTCATTGGTCCAGGAGCCAGCCCCGTCTATTCAGCT
Organism: Arothron firmamentum; assembly: GCA_016586285.1. NCBI lineage: Eukaryota > Metazoa > Chordata > Actinopteri > Tetraodontiformes > Tetraodontidae > Arothron > Arothron firmamentum. Next base: position 152,073 of record BJFM01001201.1, on the reverse strand, counting down.
GTATTACCTGACAGAAGCCCCCTCTGAAGAAACCCCAAATACCCCCTCACGTAAGCGCAAAGCAGAAACGGAAAACTCCAAATTGAAAAAGTCACGTCGAAACTGAAAAACACTAAATATTTAATATTGTCATTCTCACGGCTGTGTAAATCAACAATAAATGATTTATTTTATCTTTTGAAAATGAAATAAATGCCATGCTTGTTTTGTCATTGTGGGCTCATGTTCTGAAGGGGCTTTCCAGTTGGCTGCTCGCTGGAGAGCTGTGATGGATGACATAATTAAGGCCAGCAAAAATGTCGAGTCATGATTTGTAATTAAATGCAGTTGCGTACTCTGACCGCTGGAGGGCAGCATAACGCCGCTGTGTGGTTTGCGAGACTACAAAGAAAACATTTCTCAGTTGAACATGTGTGTTATTTAATTGATGTAGCAGCTATTTAAATGTTTTGTTTTCTGTTAATGAATTAATTTTCTAACCATTTTGGTAATGTCTCCTTAATAAAGGTATTGTTCAGCCAAGAAATACATACAGTTTTACATAAAATGCCTTGATTTTCAGAACAGCACAGCTATGCTGGTTTATGCTGGGAAGAACCATAATACTGATATAGATTCAGAAATGTCACCCAGCTCCTGAGATGAGTAAATTTTGGCGTGAAATATCTCTTTAACTTGCCCCTGTGTGCGCATTTGTTAATAAGTTAGTCCAGACTTTGTTTATCCCGCTGTTGATCAGGCCGGAGGTGCTGTTCCATACCAGGGTGCCAAGGCTGGATCGCCCGTCCCCTCTCCATATGGACAGATAAGTGGTTTAAGCTGACAGCAGAGGGACCAGCTGACCACGTCTCTGCAGACGCACTCCTGACCTGCTGCGGAGACATGCGGGATTAGTGAAGAACCTATTAGAAAGAACCAACAATACGAATTCTTATGTTGATGATCAAGAACAACTTAGCAATTGAGTTTAGAGATTGTGCAACAAGTTAGAATTCATTTTTCTAAAGTTTGATTTTAATTTTCTCACAACAGGTGTGTTTTCTCCTACTTTTCAGCCTGGCAGGCGACGGTGACCTGGGATGCCGTCATGCCCTCCTCCCCTCGTGTGAGATAACTTAAATGTTTGGTGTCGGCAGAGTAAATTTACTGTCGTGATCCACAGGGACCGATCAGGACGGCTCCCCGGGCTGGGAGGAAACTGCAGCAGGGCTCATTAAAATTCCCTGCCCGTACCGTCTTTAGTGGGTGGCACCGGCGTCCTGCGCGCATCTTTAATTGCGCAGCGCGGAGCCGATCCACGAGTTCCAGCACCGGCGGACGCGCATCACGCAGCCCACAGGCGGAGAGTGCGCGTCTCGTCGAGCCTGACGGAGGAGGGACAGTTGGCGCGGAGTCCCGAGGGTACGGGAAAGGGAGTCGCCCTGAGTAGTTCCTCCTTCGTGGTCCCCTCCCGCAGTCTCCACCTGACATTTCTCCGTGGCGGCTGGCGGCATGTGCGCCTGGACGGTGTGAAGTGTGACGCGGCGGCGGTGGGATTCCTCCTCTCTCGGATACGACAAGTACCCGACGTTGCTGCGCACCTTGTGTAGGTGAGTACACTGATCCTCTCCCTCAATCCAAATGTGTAATATGTTGCAGTTCTGTTGACAGCAAACCACTGTCAGCTCTGCAACACATCCCAAGCATCATTTACGGATGACATGGAAAAGTTGTTGCAAATCGGATGGTGCAGGTCACCTTACCTCTAATTTAGGAATTATTGGTAAAATTCCTTTTTATTGATACCTGCACAAAAGTTTCAACTCACACGAGAGAAGCTGTAAATCTTTCAGCCTGAAGATTTGAGTGTCCTTATTTTCCTGGGGCGTAACTGCAGTTAATTATTAAAAAAACACACTTTAAACTCCACCAGGAACCCACCAAACACTTCATTCAAAAGCGGAGCCGTGGCTTTGTTTCCATACTCAGTGGGTTCATGTATAACACAGTTTAAAGTGTCCCAATTCAACCTGCCAGCCGCTCTGTCCATTGTGACAGGAATGTTTGCTTGCCGTTTCTCCACAGTAACCCCCCCAGTCCTTTGTTCTAGGGGGACAATCCTCCAGAGCCATGAGGGTGCAGGGCTTGGGGGAGGGAGAGGGGTCAGAGGGGGTACTGACATCTGTAGCTGACAGCTTCCTCAGGGCGAGCTTCCACGCTGGGACACCATGAATGGGCATTAGCGAACATAAGAGCAAAACATTTAATACTAATGAGGATATTTATTCCTTTGACGTGAGGCTCAATAAGGTACTGCAGTTATTCACACACTCTTCTGACTTTAAAACATGAGAAACGAGGCCTCATCGTGTTACAGTGCAGGGTCACTTTGTCGACTATATTTTATTTTATCATGCACTGTAGATCTTAAATTGCCACCCACACTTGCAGTACCGCTGGAATTTATGTAGGCCAGTGTTGTGCACATTGACCCATGCTTCAAGTGCAGTTAACGTTCACACAGACTGTACAAATTGTGTCTGTTGATGGCCAGCATGCATCTGATTTCAACACTTTTCTATTGGGTTTGATGTCAAGTGTTTTTATGGGCAGCAGATGATCTCCACAGCTGATCTCTTATCAGGCAAGGTCTTCACAAATACATGAAAAGCAGACGGGAAGTATCAGTTCTCCTGTCCAGATCAGCAGACCTCCCTTAAACAATCAAAATGAGGAATTTCCAGGAAATGGGAAAAATCTGGCCACTGATCTCAGCAGAAAAAGGGAAGTGATGGTAATGTGACCGAGTGGGTTTGATGACTGTGAGTAAGTGTCCCTCATGACTGGTAGAGGGTGGTACGCTGGAAGGTTGGAATGTAGCCCCCACAGGCCCCTCGTGGTGCACAATACGTTCTCCGGACGGATTTTTGCACCTTGTTCCAGTAAGCGGCCAAAATAGGATTTCGCTTAAGCAAAGGGAGGAAAAAGCCTGAGTTGAGCTGTTTTTTTGATTTTCTGAATGCCACGCAGGTTTAATGAAGGCCCTTGGCTGCTTTCAGAGTAACTTTTATTAAATCAGGAAGCATTCATATAGAGGCACCACAGGGGAGGACCCAGGTTGAAAAGCAAGTGAAAGCCACTCTGTTTAGCAAAGGATAAATAAATACCCGCCCCTCCACCCTTTTTTATTCGCTTATGATCCTATCAGCCCCAGAGTGTCCCATAGCAGCAGTGGGAGGCAAAGCTGGTCGTACAGAAAGAAACAGACCTCTCCCTTTGAAGATGTTGACATTTCAGAGCCATTGTGCTGGGTACAGTACGATCGGAGGGGGATCTGTGTGCCCACTGGGGGGGTATCAAAGTTAATAATAAACCATGTGGTGCTGCAGGTAACAGGAAGTCCTCGACCCAACCTGCAAGGGCCCTCCAGAGGCCAAAGCAAAAGCAAACGGATGAAAATGCGGGGGCACTGGTAATGAATAACCAATCATTATGATGATTAGAGAGGGGGTGATAGGCGCGGGGAGATAAGATTTGTGGTGACCGTCCAAGCATGAGGTGTTTACAAGGGGAATTCCTGGCATTCCTCAGCTGCAGCCATGCCACTCTGATCTGCACCTCAGCCTTCTGATGGTCACCCTCTGTCCTGTCCAGCAGCAGAGGTAGCCTTATTTCTTACATAACATTATGCAAGGCGGGGATGGTAATCTCTTTCGCTTTCACCGATGGGCGGCAGCGCCCTGCGGTGGTGGACAGCCACCTTATAGCAGGTGTTCCAGGCTCCTCCCACAGCCCAGAAAGAGGCACATGAGATTGATCAGAGGCTCTAAATTCTCACACTATCAAAGTAAACACTAATTTTATGCGAAGGCCAGCAAAATTTAGATTAAAAAATAAAGTAAAGCAGTTTTTTTTCCTCCCAGTGGTGTGTTTTATGTTGCAGAAACACATATGAAGACAGCAGCATGACACCCAGTTGTGAAAGTGAAACATGGGTCCTGGACACCTTGGGACACGCGTGATTCGTCTTTTAGGGTCACTGGGCACATTTTCTTAATTCACTGCAGATGACTGGGTCTAATAGGATTATGGGAAGGTCTGGTGGAAGGAGAGGTCTGTAGGGCGCTGGGGCTGACCCCCGGGGAGACGTGACAGAGTGGGACAATGCTAGCAGGTGTGGGCCTGATAATTACGGGGGGGGGGGGTGTTTGAGGCTTGGATCACCTACAGGGATTAATCAGAGTATCTAATGGAAGGAAGGTCGTGACCCCAGCAGGAAAGAAATCACCATCGTCTCACCCAGAAAAGTGTTGCTCTGTCAAAGAAGCAGAGCTGCTCTCTAGTTTCCTTGGCAACACTTTCAGTCTGGATGTCCTTTCAGTAGTGAACAACAAAAATCACAACTGGTGCGGGCATAAATATGCAGCATTTGCTTGTTTTTGTATGTTTCTGAGCATTGGGGATGACAGAAATACCACCCTGACTCATCTGATATTGGCTGTCGATTAGGGTATTTCCATATTTCAGGGAAGAGACTCAGATCAGGGAACCAAACCTGGAACCTTTTTGTTGGGAGAAAACAACACTTCCTGCCACAAACCATGTATAAACAATCAAGAACAGTTCCTTTTTCCAGGCTGCTTGTGCATTTGCCAGGAGAGGAAATCTGGAGCTCTTGATTGTATGAAACCGTTATTTACACTTTGTGAACCGCCTCTGGTGCACATGGCTCATTTCATGGCTGCTGGCAAGCCTGATTGATGGGTTGAAGAGAGTTCTCAGGGGGGGTCACGCGAGGTAAAAGGGAGAATTTCCTCCGGCTGTATGGAATCCACACCAGTTAGCATGCAGCTTGGAAGAGCGAAAGGTGCGTCTGATGTCCCTGTGCAGAATCCCACAGGATTTGACATTTAATTTCAATTATCCTGGAGCAACTGTGGGAGAATTCCTCAAATCTTAAACCATCATCACTCGTCAATCCTCATAACAGCAGCTGAGACAGTTCTGCTTCCATCCTCCTCATTCTTCAGTCTAAGAGATCCGCGCCCTCTGGGGGGGCTGTCTTGTAATCTGAGACGTCATTAATGCTGAACAGGATGGAGCAAAGCCCTGGAAATTAATTTCTCTCGGAGTGGCTCTTAAAATAAGGCAAGATGACGCAGCAGGATTTTGCCTAGCATGAGTGTGGCAAAAGTGGCATGAACAGTGGTAGCTTGGTCACCATGGAGACAGTATAGGGAGGACACGAAGGGGAGAAGCCTGGCCACAAAGCAGGCAGGCTGCAGTGATTTGTTACTTCATAAACCACTGAAAGCAGTCTTTAAAATGAAGTTTTGTCATCCACAGTTTGGAAGTCATCTCTGGAATCACCTCGGCAACTCAGCACATCCCAGTGTTTTATGCAACACCCGCCAGTGATGCAGTGAGAGACACCTGCACATTCTCTCCCCTTGAGTCATCCGTTTGACATTTAACTGCAAGAGCCGTAAACATGCTCCTGGAATGCCACTGACATTCTTTTTTGTCTGCCGTTGTTCTCTTTTGCTACTCTGCCCCTCGGAAACCATGTGAGATGCACTAAAAGGAAGTACATTCAGTCAATCGGCAGGTGACTGAATTAGTGATATTAAGGTAACGTTTATTTTAGTGACAGTTAAAAGAAGCGATGGAAAGAGTGGAGGACGTCATTATGAGTCTAGTGGGTGGAGACAATGATTCCTGATGGCTTCATGGAACATCCTGATGAAATCCTTTTTTTCCATGTTGTGTTTATATTGGGAAGGGCGTCTCTGGTGCGGTTTATCGCTCAAACTTAGACTTCATGAAGCCTCATCCAGCCTAGCCCAGTGTTGAGCAGCCACTTCATCCGTTACACTAAACAGCGCTGGCTGTTGGCGTGACGGTGGGTGGAGCTGATGTCCTCATCGTAACCAAGCTGTTTACCTACGTATTAATTCCGCCTTGAGTGACAGTGCAGGTTAACCAACGTGTTCCACCCTCTGGTGATTAAACAGACTTTTTTCCCGCAACCTGAGAGCATTTTAAAAGCACCCTGAGATGCTGTCAGAAGGCGTTGCAGGTTAGCGTTGATAATTAGCATGTTGAGTGGTTGCACTGATTGCTTTATTATTCCTCCAAAAAGCTGAAGCGAGGGTTTTCTGATTGATGCTGCATGTGACAGTCATTAAGGTCATCCCTGAAGGTGCAACATTGTTTATCAAATACCCCCCCCCCCCCCTTCCCCCCCACAGAAAAGCTCATCCCCTCATTACACATGCCTGTATCATCAATGGCTGAACATAAACTCATGAATCCTCTTATAGCTCTGAGTTATGAACGGGGCTTTTGTTTGTGTGATAGCAGGACTGAATCACAGCCACTTTCTTGTTTGGGCCCACAGCCATTCAGCCGATGCTCCATGCAATTATTTACTGCGGGATTATTTTCGGTTGCATCGAGATATCGATGGCTGCTTCTCATTAAAGGTTTATTTATTTATTGGTGGTGATTCATCTGCATCTTTGAAAGAGGAATATTTTCCAATGTGATCATTGTTATAAATGAAGAGCTTTCTAAATGAGTCCAAAGACCAGTGTGGTGCAATAAACGCAAATATCCAAAGCGCAGGGGGAAAGAAATTACATTTATTTATACATGTGAAGTGATGGGTTTTAGTAAAGCTATTAGATAAATATTGTGGCCAGCGTGTTTCCACACAGAGAAGCTGGTTTCTGCCGGCTGCTCATGAAGCTTTATCAGTGCTGCTTTTCTGATGACAATACTCGAACCTGCTGCGTCCTGTCTGCCCGAGACAGCAAGCTCTTATTGACACCCAGCACCTGACAGGACTCCCGCTGGACTGTCCCCTGTGAAATCCCGCTTTGAAATGTCAACGCTGTCAGGTCCCCACATCATCATATTTAGGTGAACATCAATACTGCCAGCTTCTAACACCAAACACCTCTTCTTCTCCACTTGTTGCTCTTTTGTTTCCACAAAGAAGCCGCATCACTTGGAATTACCTTTGTGTTGTACCAATTTAGCCTTGGTTTAGAGAAATAGGTGACTTGGCTATGCACCCGTGAGGAAACTCTCCAGTTTAGTCCATATTTGCAGAGTGTTTCTGTCTTTGTCTCCCTGCCTGAGTCTCACAAAGAAGGCCTAATTGATGTAGTGAGTGCCTACGTACAATGAGCCAGACACACTCCCAGGACGAGCAGCTCTCCGAGTTAATCCGTCTCACAAATAGTGGGGGTATAAAGGTGGGGGAGGGAGGAGAGGAGAACAATACAGCGTCTCTCCCTCAGCCTCTGGACACGTGGTGATCGGCCGGCGGGAAATCTTTGGACTTTTTTGGCGTTCTGTACGGATGTTGCTTCCCTGGTTCGGCCGTCCCATCTGGCTCTTGGCTGCCTCTGTTGTACCACTCAAGGAAACGAGGTACAATAACCCCCCCCCCACCTCTGGAAAACATCCTTCCCCCCACTGCTCTCGGTTCCTGCCATTGTCACTGTACGCAAGGCTGCGTCAGGAGTTATAATAAGGAATGTGTGGGGAACTTCCTGGACTGTAGTGCTGTGTTGTAGGAAGTGTGTTTCTGGTCCGTGGAGTCAGACAGGAAGTGCATGGAGACGCGCTGTAGCTGAGGCTTGCTGTGTCTTCCTCACGGACATTCTTGAATGCACTAAAGGGCCATGTTTCCTGTGTTTCTCTCGTGTTGTTGATAGATACCCTCTGAAAAATTATCAGATTAAATGTCTTCAGGAAAGACGTGCTTTTCAAGACGTTAGCCTGCAAAAGATCGTTACAATGGCAGTGGAATTCAGCAACAGCATAGTTTAGGAACAAAAGTATTTCCCATCATTATAATCGAGCTTGACGTTTCCTTTTTTGAAAGTTTGTTTTTGACATGCTACATGACTTCCCCGTGTTGATGTGCGGTTCACACGCCGTGATTAATCTTGTTCAGACAGCACAAGGGACTTGAGACGAGAGGGCAACCCCATATTTGATCCTTCACCAGGAGTCGCCTCATGTGGTCATTGTGTTTGCTCAGGAATATAATGCTAAGCTACATTCAGACAGCAAGCAAATTGGATTTTTTCCCCATATCAGCCCCAGACAGACAATCCATGCTATTAATAAAGGGATAAAATGAAATTTGTTTGTCTAACCACAACCAAATTGTCTGCGTGGTTGCTGTAGCAACATTGTAGTGACACATGGAGCTGGAAGTGTAGGATGGTGCATTCTTGAGGAAACTTCTGTGACTATAAATTGTATTTGCTCCCATCATTTTACATTAACGAAGCTGCTAAAATTTTCTTTGGTCCTCTTTGATCTGAATAAAATGCAGCTAAGTATCATCTTGGCATCCTTCCTCTCTGCATTTGGGGCTGATTCAGCTAATTACCCTTTAGCAAGCTGCTTGTTTATTACTATGTTTCTTCAGTGCCTGAACATATTTTTGTTCTTTTTTCCACATTTAAGCGCCTCAACCTGAACACAAATAAAAATTTATGCCACGATTAGACTTTATTAGGCCACATCGATCACCAAAAGTGTCCCTCAGCTGTGCTGGTGGATGCAGATCCCTTTGGCGCTTGTCTGGCTGTGCAGTCAACCAGCACTGATGCGTGAGTCACTCTTTTCTCTGAGAGCTGCAGGTGTGTCTCTTCTCACTTCAAACAGAGATGGTGGGAGCTTTAGTGTGAAAACACGCAGACAAATGGCCCGTCGCCATTTAATGTTGCCGTGGTTGTGCTGCAGTGCACATAAAGTGCTTCTCCACTCAGAGTTTGGGCCCGTTCTCCTACCTGCTGGCTCTGAGGGGAAGGCGCGCTCCAGGAGGCCTGGTGTTAACAGAGATGCCCGACGGGCAGCAGGAGGATCGATGAAGGCTGACAGCAACCGTCGGTGTTGCAGCGCTGCTGCTGTGTCATGCTATTTTTCTGTGGCGTTGACTTGTCTGTTTGTCTCAATTTAAAATCTCTGCAAAGGTGTCTGCTCTTACTGAATATATGGAGCTAAAAATACCTTCTGATTCAGCCATCAGAAGACAGACTGACCCCTGGGTTGCGATTGAACAGGCTACCCCATAGAGCTAGCTAGACATTTTTATAATACTTACACAAGACACATTTGTGTCTTCTTGGAGAAAATCTCATTTGCATTAATCTGTTATTATTATCAACATGTCAGGGTGAATTTTATCAGAACATCATTTTTACATCCTTACTCATGTAATTCCCCGTGGTTCTGTTTTAATTGCTTCACTTTGAGTGCATCAAATTACTCACTCACCCTTTAAAATGAATAATATATATATAAATATTTCTTGACTCATTCCTAGAATTTAAAAAAGTGCTGCTTTACTGGCTGAATCATTCAAAAGCGCCTCTCCCTCAAGGCCATTTGTGGGGCAGGTTGTTGAGGTGTCAGATGGGGGATGGTGAATTTAGTGGATATGTGATGTAGCACCAACTTCCAACAGTCCAGCTGCAACAAGATTTTCCAATTTATTGTATTTTACTTTTGTTTTATCCTCACTATCTCAGTCCATCCTCCTGTGAACTTCTGAGGCTGGAGTTCCACGAACCCAGATTAATCTGGATTATTCCCAGTGCTCAAGGCCATTTTACGTAATTTCACCCATTTCTGTCGTAGAAAAATGTCGCTCTTCAGTCGTAATAATTGCCCTTTTGTTTTGTCAGCTGACATTTGCGTGACAATGGAAACAATATCCAAATTCACCCCAGAGGGACGTGTCTCTTTCGGATCTGTGTGAATTGCTTATTGGGATGTTTTGGAGGCAGCAGGAGGCTGACGAACTCTCATGTGACAGTGACATTATAATGAACTGGCTTCACTTCCAGTCATATTTACACTGTAAATGTCCCCCTAGCTGGCTAGGTATGCTTATTTACCCAAAAGTTGGGAAATCCTCTTTACTTTTTTTGGAATTATTTTCCATATTTATCTGCATTTTAATTTCTCATCTGCATGAAAAATGTCCCACCATAAGCTGCGTTTTGCTTCAGGGGAATGGCATAAAAGCAGCATAAAGACCACGCCTGAAGCAGCGATATGAGTCAGGGAGGAGGGAGATTCTGATCCAGATGAAAGCATGATGTGACATTAAAGAAGTTAGGAGCAAAGAGAGCTGGGAGACGGAGGAGAGGAGGGACCACGCAGCTCAGAGCCCCATCAGGCCCTGCGTTTGAACACAGCGGCACACTTATGCAAACCTCCTCCATCAACACTGGTCTGCCAGAATCCTTGGAGACAGTGGAGGTCCTCCACACACTGGCTGTCTGAACCTCAGGGGAAACTAAATCAATGAGTGCAAGTTGAAAATGTGTCAATTGTATTTCGATGAGCAAAAAATACAGTGAACTCATTGAGTGGTCAGGGGCATATCTGTCCAACTGTGGTGCAATCTCTGATTGAGGACGTCCGACACTTCATCAAAGGCTTCCTAGCCCATTTTCCAGGTGTAAATTTAGCTCTTTGACAGCTCTTATGTGATTATGTGCTTGTTAGCCTCTGCTGTGGCCTCACAGAGTGGCGCTGGTTCGATAATCAATGTGACCGAGCTGTAGAGGCAGACTTTACATATCAATCTGTCTGAGGGCCTGACAGCTTCCAGGCGCACACAGAGATGCAACGTTCTAGCTGTGAGATAGAATCCAGAGATTGCTCTTTGATCAAAAGCGTGCTCCCCAGGGCTGTCTGCATCTAAAAGACAAAAAGAAAGTTAGGATTTCTGCTCACCGGTGATAGTTTTGGCTGATTTTAGCTGAGCTTCACTTCTTTTCAAGGCTCCTGATCAGAATGCTGCAGAAACAAGAAGCCCCTTTGAACTCTACCACCCTGAGTTTTACTACTCAAAATCTCAAATACCTCCTGTGAGAAACAGTTTAGGTCTCCATATAGCAGGAGGTTGCTAGGAAGCATCATCCTTTCCTTTCTGTCCTATGAAAGAACCATCCCGTGTGTGTTACTAACAGGAATGCCACATATCACACACTAGAGGGATCTTATAGATTTCTCTCTCTCTCTTTCTCCCTCTCTCCCTCTCTCTCTCTCTCTCTCTCTCCCTCTCTCTCTCTCTCTCTCTCTCTCTCTCTCTCTCTCTCTCTCTCTCTCTCTCTCTCTCTCTCTCTCTCTCTCTCTCTGTTATGCAAGCTTTTTGTAGCAGGTACGCGTCATTATGAGTTTGCATCCACCTCATCTTGTAGCTTATCGATCAGAGCCAAGAATACCCTTGGACCTGTTCTGAACGACGTCATTCGGCTCTGAAAGTGCGCACAAGTCTGTTCCTGCCATGTTTCTTCCTGAAGAACTGCTTTGGTTTGATTCCTGCGTGAAGAGGCCTCTGACGCTGTTCCTCCTCCTCCTCCTCCTCCCCCGTTGTCCCTGAGTGCCGCTCTTTGGGAGTGGGTGTTCTTCCGTCAGTCATCCTGAGAGAGCAACAATAGGTTTTGCTGTTGACGATGTGAGAAGCCGGTGCTGAGCTTTTAGAAGGTTATGGATGGTTCTGGGCCGTGTGATCACGTCAGCGATGCTCACCTGCAAAGCAAACCGGCCATCTCAAACATTTTTTTTGAGAGAACTCGCCTGCTGCTTTGAGCCACAGCTGGATGAAAAGCCTTAAGAAAATCTCCCTGGAAACCCATTGTTGCTGTGCTGCTCACACTGAATTTATTCTGGTTGCGGCATCTAATCAGGACCGGCAAACACATTCAGGATCTGATGTGCGTCGTGACTACGCAATTAAGTCATCACGGCCTCGTAGTTGGTCTTGTGCTCATGTCACTGGAAGTAGATTTCCCCTCCCACTCAGGGGCAGAACGGTTTCATAACAGAACAACCGCTAGCTGTAATCACTAATCAGCTTCTCGGTTGCGCAAGAAGCCGCAGAGGCCGGGCAGATTTGTAAATGAGTCAATAGAATGTCTTCCAAAGGTGTAGAGCTGTGGCCCCGTGGCTTCACGGATGTAGAGCACGTGGGCAGCTCGAATGTGCTGCTGCAGCACTCTGGGGGGGGGCTGTTTGCTGATCGGCATCAAAAGGTAAATCCGCATCAGGGGTTGAACCGGGCGCCCTCTGTGTCGGCTCGTCCCCTGGGTCAAAGAGGGAGGGCGCAGCCTGAGGGAGGAGAAGCTCAGAGTCGGAATGCAAAGCCATCACCACAATTTTCAGTTTTACTGGACCAACTGGAACATTAAACCCAGTCACATGAATAACTGTGACCTTGGCTATGACGCAGGGTTTTACTTGTAGAACAAGTAGTTTTTTTCCCACAACGTCCAATAGTGAAGGCACCTTCACTGGATCCATAATCATATTTGGAACTTTGATGGTCTGGTGTTTTGTTGGGTTTTTTTTTTTTTACAGTCCATTATGATGCACATCTCCTTAACAGAAGGTTACACAGAGAGTCATAGTCCCACGTCTGCTCCTTCAATTCATCCTCATTGAACAGAGCCAAAGCCTCATAACACCAGGTTTCAGGCAGAGCCTGGGTAAAAATAGGCTTTGCTAAAGTCAATTTAACCCCGAGGTTCACTCCGTGTGGAAAGCCATTCGCCGCTGCTGTCAGGTTAAACTTAAACTCAGGTGTTCCTCCAGCTGTTCTTTGTCTTACCGGGTGGACTGTTGTGAATTGTGGATGGCTGGTGTCAGAAGGTCAGTGAGATCTGCTCTCACACTCTATCGCTTTTTCCAGCCCTCATCAGAGAGTCTGAGACTGTGGGATTGAAAACAAGCTCCGGTTGTGATTGCAAGTCCGGTTATCAGCTAATGGTGAGGACACAACAGTGTAGTTCACACTGTTTTCAGCCCTCACCCCCTCCGTGCTTCCCCTCCACCTCCTCCTCTGTCGTTACAGAAGCTCTCCACGGCCAGCACCACAGCAGCTGCACGCAGAATAGAGGGAAGTCCAGAATTAAAGCCATTCTTATTGTGGTGGGTGACCACAGAGAGGAGGCGTGACGGGTTTTCTTCCCCCCAGGCCCCTGCCTTGAGGACCCAGACCTGTCCAACACACAGCAAGACCTCAAACACGTTAATACAAGAGTTCTTGAGGTGCCTGTGTTTCTCCAAAGCCAAATATCACAATCTATCTCCGTTTGAGCCCAAAAATGAATTCTCATGTAATGTACTATTAGGGTTGCCATGGTGATGGCTGCCATCTGTGTGCATGTCAGTTGCCATGCAGGGTTTTTTTTTTCCCTCTTCCTGCCACTGGGGAGCAAGGCTGCTACGTGCTCCAGTAATGTAGAAGGAAAAGTAGGAGGTATCTGCGCACTTGCTGGTGTTTGGACACGAAGAAAAACATCTGCAAAACAGCTACGCTGCAGCTTTCATGCTAACTGAAACCACGATGCACTCCCTCACTTGCTCTCCTTGGGTGGACTCCGTGTTGCTGTGCTGGTGGGAGACAGTTAAGCAGCAACAACAAGCAGTAGCTGCTTATCGTGTCTTTGTAGCTGAGCCTGTCCCTTATCTTTAACCCGCGCCCGAGCACAGAAAGGACCTCGGCAACCTTTTGTCATACATCAATGCATCTCAGTGGTGACAAATGTAAATTAAATAAGCCCTATGGCTATCTCAGCCGCCCCACAAACCTTCCCTGAGCCTCACCTACGGTGCCCTGCAAATTAGGCAGCGTGTCTGTGAGCCTGCGTCGGTCTGGCAACACTGACGAGGTGTAATTACCACAGAGAGACTCTGCTGCTCTTTTCACACCCGGCCACTGAGCTCATTAGGCCAGGAACATGATGTTGGGGGGGCGGGGGGGAGTAAAGCGGTGGTAGCACCAGCTGCTGACAGCATTGCTGAAGTTCAGTCAGTGCGGCTAAGCAATGTCTGACTGGCTGAATTTAAAGTTTGGATTCCTTTCCATGGACTTCAAATCTTCAAATTCAGACTGAGGATTTATCTTTGACCCTTGCTGAATGGATGGATGAACGCTTGGAGCTCAAAGGTCAGCACGTAAATATCTGCTTCATTTTGCCAGTTTGCCAGATCTTCATATGAGCTGATTCAGGTTGGACGTTAGAGGTCGACGCTGTGACCTCCTCCACAATGGGGGATAGTTAAGTGTGCGTGTGTTTACGCACACTACATTGTTCAAGGACATTTCCATAGAAAAAGCTAAACCCACAAATTTGCCTGTGTGGGCTTTTGTCGGTGACGAGAAGGACACGAGTGAGTCACTCATCCTCCGGTAGTTGTCTCTCTGCCACACGTGCAACAGCCGAACAAGCCATACTGGTCAATGTCTGTGGAACTCAACTCCACAGGTGTTTTTGACATCTCACCTCACCTCACTTTCTCTCTT
>BJFM01001201.1:114569-137711 GCA_016586285.1 Arothron firmamentum | reverse complement strand
TTTTTTGCCCTCTACTAGAGAACCATGAGCACTGTGGAGGAGGAGCCGGACCACATGATACCATGAAGACAAGCCTGCAGGTCCTGCGCTGCCAGCTGCTGAGTGAGTAGACCCACAGCGGGGATGAGCATATTAACAGGAGGTCCTGACTGTGCAAGAGGAGAGTGTGAACTGGAGATGCAGTGTAAAATCAGACAATAACTGCAACCAGAATACAAAAGACTGGGACGTAAATATTACTCACATTATCACTTTGACTACTAATTAGACATTAGATACAGCCAGGATGAAGCTAGCTCAGGTGTAGCTTAGTATCAGGACTGGAAACAGGGCTGAACTGGGCAATTATGACCGTGCACTCGTTAAAACAGCCAATCAGGAACTCTAGGGGAGACTAAATGGAGGTGCATCTTGTTGTTATTCAGTCTAATTTGAGTGCCAGATCAGCACTAGCCAGCTCGTGTGCTGTGTTACTGTTTTCCAAGCTGGTTGTCTGCTAGCATCCGTGGCTGACTGGTTCCATTGTCAACTGTAGTGACCTCTGATTGGCCGATTGTTGTTCACCACTAAAATAAGAGAATCAGATGTGCTCACCAACCTGCGCAACAAATTTTGTCTAGACATAGCCAGGTCATGCCTCAGTTCATCAGTCCATTGTTGGAAGCCCCGATAGGGAGACTGCACATAGTTTCTTTATTTTTGGTTCCTGTTGGATGCTCCGCTGCTTGAAATTCAGGCGACATATCAAAGCTCTTGGAGTGCATGTACAAATCTCTCCAGAATAGAATGTCACGTTAATAGGGAACATCAGGGTGAGACGGGGACCCACCAGGCTCTTTGACAGTTAGCCTAGCGGCACGATGGAATCTGGTTCTGGGCTCACCTGAGAGGCAGACAACTCCGCCTCAGCAGCGATGAACTCGGTCTGAACCTGTGTGCTTTAAGTGTTTTAAGCCCAAGTGGAGGTGGAACAAGGTCGGGCTGCAGCAAGTTAAAACTGCAGACTGGGTTTCATTTCACCAGGGCTTGTTTTCAGCACAGGCCTGACAGTGGAGACATACATTTCTCTTTTTTTTTTCTTTTTTTTTTTTACTGTGTGCACAGATGAATAGCCCACTTGAAATCTCTGTCCCTGGGCAGATCCATTTCTCAGTTTTCTCTCTGGACCACCTAACAGATGTGCCTTGGTGTCCTCTAGCTGCAGGCAGAAAAGTGATGCTGTTGGAAGAGGAGAAGAACAGAGATGGATGACCCAGAGAAAATTAAGCACTTTTTTCTCGTTAGCGCTCCATCTGTGCTTATGTTTTGGAAACCTGGCTAGAAAACCTGTTGCTCCTCTGGTCCCAGTCCCTCCAACATAGTTTGTATTTTGAAATCACCACATTGTGAGTCAATAGTGGTTATGGTTTAAGCACTCCTCCCTTATTTGTTAGCTTGAAAACAGTTGTTGGGACAAGTTCAGGTGCTTCTTAACCCGTCACAGCTGTGTAGGTGTTGGAATTCTCTAGCCATCAGTTCCAGATTCCAGACAACTTCCTGTTTAGCATTTCCTTTTTCCTGTCAGATCCCAGTGGCTGCGGCTATCTCATTATCCCAGTAAACATCACAAGAGGACTGTGGTGTTCTCCTTTTAGAATTCACCCTCACCGTGATTCTGCGATAAACATGCCTGCGTTCAAAGCCGCTGAAACCCCACAAACAATTTTCTGGGCTTTCAAACAGGAAGCCATTATCCTGTTAGGAAAGTGTTCCCTCTTATCTCGTGGCTCACGTGTGTCTATGCAACACTCCGCCCATGCAGGAGCCCTCCTGCTCCAGGAGGGCTCCAGCGGGCCACAGGACGTGCCCTATCTGTCTGTTTCCCCCTGTGGGACACACACTCTCCTCAGAATGCTACACAAACACACCCAGGGGCTGACGCAACGCAAAATGTTAGTGATTCACTGTAAAAACAAACTTCTTTGCAGATGACTTCCTCCTGTTGAGGTCAGATGTAGCTGTGCAGCTACTTATGCAGCATCCAGGATACTTTCATAGGTAATGTTCAGGTAACAGGTCCTTTTGGTAGCTTTTTCAGTCTTGCCTATTTGTCTATATTGATGGATTTGTTCATTTCTGACTATAATTTGTCTATTTAGGATTATGTGTCCTCCAATTTCTGTCTGTCAGCGTTTAGCCTCAACAGCAGGATGTGCATTTATCTCAGCATTAGATAGCAGCCATGCTCGCACCATCATCAACTGATTAAAGGATTTGTCGGCGTATAATGAGAATGTTGCCAGCATCTTCTGCATTTTGTCCAGGGAGATTTTAGGGGAACCCTCCGAGATTTTGATCATTACTGTGGATGGGCTGCGATTAGCATAAACATAGCTACTGTAAATATAATATATATATATTAGGTTGGCTGGGTTGTGAAATGATCATCCATAATTACTGTTTCTGGATCAGTTCCTTGTGGCTTCTAAACAATAACGTGTGTTGATTGCATTCGATAATGAGGTGTCATATCCATTTCTGTGCTCGTTCATTTGCATCTCCAGCTCAGTGTTTTGACCAGAGTAGGCCGGCCAGCAAAGTCGAGTGTGTGCTGTTTTTTAATAATACACAAAAGATAGTAGAAATGTTCTGTTCTCCTCGGGCTCAGGCTGCAGAATGAGGAATAAACTGGGAATATTTCAGATCAACACCTGACAGGCCGTCCCAGCCCTGACTGATGGATGATTTTGCAGCATGTATCTCAGGCGGTGTTCAGTTTGGAAAAGTGTTTGTGCCCGCTGCCCACCGATGACGGGACGCCTGGATCCAACTTTGCTTCACGGGCAAATTACCGCCGTGAATTTGAGCTATGTCCACTACGTTTAGAATAAGGTGACCTCTGGAAAGAAAGGATGAATATCTCTCACTGCAGCGGGCTGGTCAGTGTAATCAGGATGCTGGAGTCAACACTGAGAAGAATTATATTCTTCTTCACCTCATCAGCAGCTGTAAATGACTTGTTTATTTTAGATTTCACTCGTCTAATTGTAGATAGAGTGGAAACATGGAGCCTGATAAAGAGGAATCAGCTCCCAGGACCCCAGTGGCAGCAGTACAGGGCTTCACGATTGTTCCTGGCGCTCTGTGCCTTTAGAAAAGCGCTACTTCAGCATGTTCTCAACATTTGAATTGCTAACTTCCAGTACACACTGTGGAATCCGCTAATGGAAAACAGGTTGACATCATCAATCAAAAGAAGTGAAACTGGGCTGGTTCCACCTTGGCAACATCCATGTTTGTGACGTTAACATGTGCTTTGCTGCAACAGGTAGGTGTGTGTGTGTGTGTGTGTGACAGCTGTGCAACGGCATCTTTTCTTCTAGTCTTGTGACTATTGGGGATTTTGGGTTTTGTTGTGTTTTGTAGGCAGGATGGGCAAAAGAATTAAGCGTCTCACACTTTTCTGTTCAACCTCGCCGTTCTTCCTCTCCCCTGTCCCGTTTCCTCCCATTCCTCCCAGCGCTCCGACTCAATAATGTATGTTCATAATGCTCAGTTCTCTTCGCGCACCTTTTCCATCATTTCCCCAGTTAATTCGCTCGTGGGCAACCGTTTCCCTGCTGCACGTATTTGTGGAGGGGGGGGGGGGGGCCCGGCTCTCCATCTGCATTCACCCTGCTTATGCAGTCACTCCATCAGACAGACACCCAACCGCTGTGACAAATTACACCCATTTGCCTCAGTGTGTACGCGTAAAATACTCAGTTGCACACACATAAATGCAGCAACATTACATTAGGACAAACCTGATGGGTTTCGCCTGTATGCCTTGTAGCTGACCTGTTTTTTTCGCAATTTTTTTGAGAAAAATAGATGTGTGACCGGGCAGACTGGTGGTCTCACATCCCCCTGTTTGATTTTTTTGAAATAAATGTGCACAATGTCTCGCAAAAGTTAGCTCATTGTTGGCTCTCATTTGGCTGCAACCATATTAGCTCCAACGCTAACCCAAACTGCAGGAGTCTCACAGCAAATAAGCCTTTTTTTTAATGCAATTTTATAGACAAATTACAAATAAAAAATAAAGAATGAGAAAATGGAATGAACAATAATCCTGGAAGACGGTAATTATAAGGACCTGAAGACAGTGTCTGATTCTAAAGGTCAGTATGTATCCAGCACTAATGAACAGTCAGACCAGTCTAATATGTGCGCTAATGTCTTTAATTAAAAAAAACAAAAAAAAACATAACAGATTTTTGCCCGTCAGCCCATTTCTAAAACAGATTTGCTGAACTGCAGCATCTGTGATGAATATTAATGTGCCAAAACATGTTTTTCATCACCAGGATGAATTGGTTTGTGTGGTGTTTTGTAAAGGTAGCTGTGGTGTTATGTTTTATTCAGTAGTGTCGGGTTGCTGGTGGTGAAGGCTCAGTCTGATGCGGAGTTTGTAGAAGTTGTAAACACACCCTCAGTATACTTTTTAATACTGATTTGCAGTGATGATAGCCTACAGTTAATCTGTTTTTATGTGTAATTATTCTAATGGACGTCTCTATTTTCTGGGAGGTACACCTGCTTCAGTGTAGAAACATTTCTAAAATACATTCTTTTGGGTGAATTTGAAATAGTTTTATCCAGGACATCTGTTAACAGTGTTCACATTACAGACCAGCAGAAGCTCAGACATTTAAGCTTTAACAAGTTGTGTTTGTCTGACTCCCGTTTCTGTGAATAAGGGATCATCCCAGGGAAGACGAGCAGTCGTAAATCAGGCGTGCCCGTGTCCGTGATATCTGAGCCTGGAGTAGGATCTTGGGATTAAAGACGTGACAGGCTTGGTTAATGGAGGGAACAGCGTGAAGCGTTTGTTCCACCGGCCTGTGTGATTGAGGAGGCAGGACGGATGATGATGAATGATTCAGAGGCTGAGTTTAAACAGACTCTGCTCCGAGCTTCAACTCCGGTGTAGTTTAATTCTTCACTTTAGTCTAGACCACAAAGATCTCTGTGGCGAAGAAATTCAATTTTGCCCTTTTCACCCATCGCCAACTATTTATAAATTCCAAGTCTTTCTAAGCTCTTATTTTTGTTAAAATGGTGGGGTTTTTTTACTCAGTTTATGACTTATTTTAAGGGGAAAAAAAACACATTGCTCTTTATTAAAACTATTA
This sequence comes from Arothron firmamentum, assembly GCA_016586285.1. Classification (NCBI taxonomy): domain Eukaryota; kingdom Metazoa; phylum Chordata; class Actinopteri; order Tetraodontiformes; family Tetraodontidae; genus Arothron; species Arothron firmamentum. The sequence continues at coordinate 132,555 of BJFM01001201.1, read as the reverse complement.
GTTTGCATAGACTGGCGATGTCTAGTGGTTCTAGTGGTGGCTCTTCAGCATTTTTATTTCTATGTATTTATTTTTTTACAAATTAGCTCTAGAATCTGAAACAAATATTCCATTTAGACATTTTTTTTAAAGTTAATCTTAAAGTGAAAGTGTTTTTGCCTATTTATGTGGGAATTTCCGTCAGGATTGCATCTGCACTGAACACGTTAACGCTGCCCAGTGGGAGCTCCGCTAATGTGCCGCTTTAGCTTTGTTTAACCGTGTCGATCAGGGATGAGGGGAGGCAGCAAATTAATACCTCTTTGCACGTCCTTCCCCTGACGACGTTCTCACTGTCTGAATATTATAATAGAAGCGGTATTCCCAGCCGTTGCCTGCCAGTGATTTGTCACAATCCAGGCTCCTTACGGGATTGTGGAGGAGAACGTAAACCTGTTCGGCTCTCCGAGAAAGATTTATCCTGTTCTGATTCCACGACTGATATCAGATTTATTTGAGCCTGGAATGGGCGATGCTTGCCCATGAACACTAGATTATCTGTCACAGTAAAATGCCTAATTTCATTAGATTTACAGCTGTGTGCCAGATTAGGAGACTTAATTGTGTAAATCAACTGGAGTAGATCTAAATTCTTTCACGTCACCTCATAGTCATCAACTTTCTCTTTCTCTGCAGGTGCCCTAGCTTTGCTTGCACTGTCAGCACTGGTGACGTCAGCACGGGAGCTGCATATCAGCCAGACACCCCAGCATCCTGTCTCCATGGCAGCCACCCAGAAGCCCACACCTCCCCCAAAGGACGGGCATCAGGAAGGCTCCAGTAGCTGGGAATGGTCGCCCAACGGACAGCTTCAGTCCTCAGATATCATCCTGCCGACCGTTGCCCTCCACCCTCTGGCTTTGCTTCACGGACCCCAGACTTCCAGTCAGGGTAACGCGCCGCAAGTCCATAACCTGGCAACCGAGGCGAGCACATCTGCCAGCACGGTTCTCCCAATTAATGTGGAATCTATTACCGGAGGGAACCTGGATTTGGCTGCCTCTGGATCAGACAGAGGTGATGAGCTCTCTGTCCCTCCAGAGGCTCAGATGATTGGTTTAGGGGACCTATCCTCAGAAAGCCACCGGAACGTTGAAAAACCGCAGAGTTTCTCTCTGTCCGCTGACACCGCACAGGGCTTGAGAGTCAGGGAGCGCGGACAGAGCACCGCACAACATGCCATCACTTCCAGGGAGGTGCATAACGAAGCCCCCACCAATGAACTGTGGACAGAGCAAAAGGTTGAGAGCTCGCCGATGTCTTTAGCCACGCCCACCGAGTCCGGCCTCAGCACGCAGAATGCAACAATCTTCGACGACTATTCCACACCGAACGACGCCACAACCCGGGGGTTCCAGGTTGTCCAGGGTAAAGCCACCGAGGGTCTGGGAAACATGACTGCAGCCGGGGGGCTGGTGTACAACAGCTCAGGGGGAGAAGCCGACTTTGCCGGGAATAGCTCGGAACCGTCGTCAACAGCTAGCGGGAGCTTCCTGAACAGGCAGGTGCCCGCCACTACCCATGACCCTTGGGCGGCTAACAGCAGTTCTGGTCACGCTGTGGAAACCCCTTCTTCACGCATGACCATTTGTTTGAGTCGGATGGACATCGTGTGGATCGTGCTGGCCATCAGCGTGCCCGTGTCTTCATGCTGTAAGGCAAATTCAAATGTTGTTTCATCAGTTGTCCTTTTCCAGGCTAACCCTCGTCTTCCCTCTTTCTCTCTCAACCTCCTTCAGCCGTGCTTTTGACGGTGTGCTGCATGAGGCGGAGGAAGAAGTCATCGAGCCAGGAAAACAACCTGAGCTACTGGAACAACGCCATCACCATGGACTATTTCAGCAGGCACGCCGTGGAGCTGCCCAGACAGATACACACCCTGGAGAGCGAGGTTCAGTAGATATTTCATCATCAGTCGTTGCTAACATAAGTCTTTACTATCCAGCCTTCTGCATCAAGTCAATATAATATAGTTGTATATAGTACCAGTTGGAATCTTTTAACACACACAGTAAAAACATGTATATATGAACATATATTATGTTCAATTTATGACGATTAATTAGGAAACATCTTGCACACTGGACCTGGAAAAAAAAAAAAAAAAAATCTCTGTGGAAAGCCTGCTTTGTGCACTACACTGCCATCTGGCGGACATGTTGATATTCAAAACAATTTTCGATGATTCTTGGATCAATTTTCTAGTTTCTTTCTTTTGCTTGTGTGCATTTATCACCTGCTCTCGGTCACCATTTTACCATCTCCTTCTTTCACTCCTCCCACTGCTCACATTGTTTTTGCCTGCTGACTGGTGGGGGCGGCAGCATCAAGACAGGGACACTGAGGTTGGCTCCTGTCTGGGATGCCCCTGGTCACTCCCAGGTGTTGCTTTTCCCTGATTTCTCTCTAGGGCAGCGCCCTCGTAGCTCCCTTGGTGCTCTAGATAAATGACAGCGCTCAACCTAAACTTGTAGTGTAGTCTGATTGGCTCGTGTCAAGGAGGCACTTTTCACACCTCCCTGTTCCAGCTGCCCTTTTTGCCTTTTTTCTCATGAGTCATCCATCTCCTTTCCTTTGCTTTTCCATTGTCCCCAACATGTTTAACATCATCATCTAGCAGCTGTAGATAATGATTTAGAGACGGTAGAAGTAAGAATCCACAGTTAGATTCCATCATTAAGGGTTTGTGTTTTTCTTGTAGGACCAGGACACATGTCTACCCCCTAATGGCGATTACAGCGGCAGCAGCGTTGTCCTGGTTAACCCTTTCTGCCAGGAGACCCTGTTCATCAACAGAGACAAAGCGTCCGTCTGAAGCTGGAACCAGAGCGGCGCCGGCGGATCCGCCTCTCCTTACTTTACAAATGTGGTAAATCCTCAGAGACCCTGACTTTTCACTGAAGATAAAAAACAGAGTCAAGAGAGAGACTAGTGACACAAACAGACATTATTTACTATGAGAACGCTCCTGCATATTTTTCTGATGTAAATTTTCTACAAAATGCTTAATTGTGATTTAAACAAAAAACGGTTTTTATTGTCCTTATAGAAAATCGATTTTATTGTCCTCTTTTCAGTGAGTTCACTGTGAAATCTTCTTCAGAGACACACACATACTATAAAAATATCCACTGTTATCAGTCATGTCTGCTTTTCCTTTAGAATCAACCCCAAAATCCTTTCAGCCTGTTGAACTTGAATATAGCACCTATGTACTGCAAGAGGGGGTGCAGAAAACCACGAGAGATCTGACCCATATTTAAAAAAAAATAAGAATTCGTAACTGTTTTTACCTCCTACTCAGTAATTACACTTCTATATGATTGAGTAGATGGTATACACATTATTTATTGAGCATATTTGTAAATTTTAAATGAGCAGTGTGAGTAAAGTAAGAAGAAATTGGTATTTAGAATGAAAATAATGTCAAAGTCTTGTATATGCAGATAAAAAAATTTTCAGCCACTGTGTTTAACTGCTGAACCCACAGATGCTTACCTCAAGAATAAATGCATAATAATTATATCAATGGTAATAATAATTCAAAGTAAAGTAATTAAAAAATATAATAAATAAAAAAAATATATAGTTACTGTTGATAGAGTGAAGGGTGGCAGTTGACAGAACTGATCATTTCAGCCATGATAAAGGCAGTTTAAATGTCTTAAGGTTTGTTACATGTTTATTTTTTTTAAAACTTGGACTTAAACATTTTAATAAATACAAGCCCAGATTTGTGTTTGGATGGAGTTGAAACGTCTCCCTCCCTGTGTCACCAGCTTCTCTGCAGAGGAACCACACATATGTCTTCATTTCTCATGTCAGCCCTTTAAATATGGCTATTTGAAGGATGTATGGATGAATTCTGTGAAAATTCACCCCTTACACAAAAGTAACAACAACAAAACAAAGATTTCCACCAACTTCAGCTCCTTTTTCCTTTGTTTTCTGTGTCTGTCTGGCTGTCTGCAGTCACCAGTTATGTCCCAGATGATGGATTCTCAGCACTGTTACACCAGTTTTTCTGTCATAGTTTGATTATTGAATCTGTGCCCCCTCTGTCGTCTGTTTTCCTTTGCACTGCTGCAGATTTCTCCAATAATCAATGCCGCCTGCTTCGATTGTCGTTAAAGATTTTCTGCTTTGTGAAATGTTCTGAAATTGCTGATTCATCGGGTGAAGACAAGTTCATGCTAACAGCCGGGCTTCTCATTTTGCACGCTGAAAAGTGGATTAAACAACCAGTGGCACAGCGGAGCAGTGTTGTATATGATGTATATTTTGTACTGTAGTATACACTGTAATTTTTACCGCTGAGCAATAAAACAAAGTATGATGTACATTTTGTCTTTAACTTAGCCATTTTTATTATCTGCACTTTTCCCTTTTTGTGTCTTGCAGTACCAGTTTATGTTTAACATGTTACAGCAAAGCATGGTAATAAGTATTTTAACTAAATATTAAGGATGTTTTATGTAAATCTGCCACAAGAGATCCAATCATACACAATTAAATTAAAGAATAGAGCTAATAAAGTTAAAATGGTGGGAGAAAAATGATAACAAGTGATTGATAAACACCTCAATTAGGGATTATGATAAATATTTTAAAACTAGTGATGTGTTTAACGTTTTTTTTAATCGGCACAACATATACAAATACTGGAAATATTTGCTTGATAGTCATACATAGAAATCTGGAAAGTTAAACAAAGGTATAGCTTAATTTTTCAATTAAACTTCTACAATATGTAGCACTGGAGAAATGTGTACATTTACAATATACAGTAAGTTTAAAAAAGGTTGTTTGTTTTTTTTTCTTCTACTGTGCGTTTATTTTTTAATCTTTTTCCGGGTCACAACAGAACCTCTTCCGGTTCATGGTACAGATTTCTCGCGTCGTCCGTGCATGGCATGGTTGGCAGGATAGCTAACGCTCTAGTCGGGGACCTTGGTTGGACATCGTTATCAACCCGAAACAGAAGTAAAAACTGTCTTGTTAAGTGCAAACTCGAACGTCTCTGACAGCTGAAGTTGCTGTTCTTCATCTCCGGGATCAGATTTCCGCGGTTGTCAACGATTAAGCTAGCTAAACTTGTTAACGTCGCTCTTTGAAAATGGCGGATATGCCGACAGAGAAGTGTCTGGATGATTTCTTTGCCAAACGGGATAAAAAGAAGAAGAAGGAAAAAGGCAAAGGCAAGGAGCCGGCCGCCGGGCCCACGGTGCTTGTCAAGAAAAACAAGAAAGAAAAGGAAAAAACCACGAAAAGTGAGAATCAGGACGCACAGGTAGAAAAGGTAACGGTACCGACGTCGTTCTGTAACTTTTTCCCTTCAATGTTGCTCACGTACCGCTGTGTCAAACTGACCTCCTGTCACAAACACGTTCCTTTACTAAAATTACTTCTATATGAATATATTAATTAGATTATTTTCACATCGAGGCACATAACGCCGATTGCTAGCTAAAATAGCATATGGTTCATTCTGAGGACCATTCGAACGGTTTACAGAGTTTGACACTGCAATCATTTAAATTTAAATTCCCTGTGATGACAAAATGTGATTTAATCAAACGTGTGCGACGAAGTGAGTTTGTTCACAGACTGACTGACCTTTTTCCCCCCCTCATGTAACCTGTCATGGTCCTTTGAATCGTGGCTGACTAGGCCGAGCCGCCATTTGTCACCAATTATTAGGGGCCAGAATTTCGACGACAAACCTGATGAATGTAGTTTCAGACTAGATTAGCTTTCAAACTGGTTGCCATTAAACCAGACGATTATGACTTTTCGACCAATTTTTTTGAGATGTCTTTCTGGAGGAAACGTTTTTTTTTCGTCGAGGCAGCTCACCGGGAAATGTCTACCTGTAGTGCTCATGCTTTGGGTTTGGTTTGGTTTATTTCACGCTGTTATTTTTCCAAGGAGGATGAGGAGTGGAAAGAGTTTGAGCAAAGAGAAGTGGACTACAGTGGATTACGACTCCAGGCTTTGCAGATGAGGTGAGAAAAAATAGCTTTGTCATGATCTGTCATGTCATTGTCTTTGTATTTAGCATTAATTGTGGAATGTTTCAGTCTTAAATGATACAGTAAACTCATCTATTGTTTGCAGTTAATGCCCAGTTAATCCAGCATAATGCAAGACTTTAGAAAAAATACTGTTACACTGAAAACACCTTAGAAAAGTATTTGAGTTTTTTTTTTATATAGATGTTTGATTATAAACCTGGCCAGCAAATCAAGATTTGACCTGTGCTTCCAGTGACGAGAAAGAGGAAGAAGAATACGAAAAGGAGGAAGTCGGTGAAGATGGAGAAATTGTGTTGGTCAGCGGAGACAGAGTTTTCAGTCCATGGAACAAGTCTGGGTCAGCGCCACCTCCTGCTGCACCTGTGGGTGAGTAAAAGCAGCCTCGTTGCCTCACCATCATTCAATTCTTAGAGATCACAGATGATACCGAAAGGTGAGTTTCACCTGTTGAGTGGAGCTTCTTCTTTCATGGGTTTCCTTGGCGGTTGGTGGGCAACAAATTGGTGCATTACTGCCACCAAGTCACGTGGAGTGTGGATCATGATATTTACTCAATCTTAATTTAAAACAAAAAGCCGTCTATATCCTGCTCAGAGCTTTTATTCCTCTTAAATGCTGAAATAGTATTTGAAATTCCTTTTTCTGACTTTAGTCTCTAAATTTCTACATTCAGTTGACTTTTAGTACCTTTAAGTTTCCTGATCAAATTCCATCTTTCTCACACTCAATTAAATAGAATCCACTGTTTCAAATTTCCTACCTGTTGCATGTTGCCCTGTCTTAATGGTCAGCGCTTTGTGTCCAAATCTCATTCTTGATATTACTCTTTCTTCATTTCTGTTTCTTCCTGCTCTCCTCATCTCCCCAGCTTTCCTTTGTGTTCTGTAATCCCTTCCTTTCCTCTCTTCCCCCCACTGCTTTTGCCACCTTTCCTTTATTCTGTTTGACAGTATCCCTCGCTTCTGTTTTGCTGAGATTAATGACTAAATCAGTGTTAATATTCTTTGTTGCCTCTTGCTTTCTTGTCTGCTCACTCATTTCCTATTATTCCTCTGTGTGCTGGTACCCATAGAAAAACTGTGACAGGCCCATCATCTGAACTCTGAAAAGTGCTTGTTGTATTTCTATTAGAATGTCTTTGCTACCTTCAGAATGACTGCGGTCACGCCATCTGCGCTTTGAGAAGCGTACATAGCTGGTACGGTAAAGCGAGTGAGCGTTTTGATGGTGCATTCATGTGCAACTCCTGAAACTTGGTGATGTATTGAAGTTGATTTTTGATTGTATTTTCATCGTTTAAATACATACAGCTGCCAGTACTTTGTTTTATTACCATTATCTTTGACTAAAGATAAAAAAAATAGATTAAAAATATTTTGAGCAAAACCAATCTGATTATGAACCATTTCTGCAGTGGATGTACAGAAAATTAATGGAAAACAAACAAACAAATAATTTAAGTATTTAAAAAAAAAATAAGAAAATTGTTCTAAGCAAACTAATGCATTTTTCTTCCAAACAATCCCAGCTATCTCAGTGGAGATTTTTAAGTTATTTTACTGTACTATTTTCGACTAATACTAAAGTCATCCCCAATCCAGAGCCTATGGCCCAATTTGGAAATTAATCAAAATACAAATTACATAGATTTCTGTAAATTACCCCACATTTTGCACATCCTCAGCTACCTTTTTTTGCAAAGTTTCAATTTCTTTTACACGATCATTTCCTCACAAACGCGTCACAAAATCACCCACAAGACTTAACCAATGGCCCCCCTATGCCGAATTAAAAAATTCCTTAAAAAACAAACTGTTTTCTACAAATTCCACCTCAGGCTTCTTCTACTCATCCTCCTTTACCAACATAAAGACTTTTATTTGTTTTTATTTTTATTGATTTAGATTTTATATGATTTTTTTAATTTGAGGTCCTGGGCCATTGGTTGTGCATTGAGAATGAATTTCAGATGTGATTGTGAGAAAATGTTACAGTGAATAAGTCTCCAGAGTGGTAGATGGGGTGGTGTTTCAGAAGAACTGGAATGTAGTGGAATTTAAAGAAAAAAAGTATGTCTTTTGTTGTTTTTTTCTTCATCTACCACTTCCACTGCTGTAGCTGTAGACGGGCACGGTAGTTTCAAACTGTAGATAGTGCAACTGTGCTCCTTCAGAGTGCAGATGGCGTGACTGCAGTCGAATGACTGTAAAGTAAACAAGGATCAACTGGTATCTGAGCAAATTATTGTTTCCAGTGGTTTACTTTCCTCTAGTAATGCTAACAATATTGCCACCAGTTCCCTGTGTATACTGAAATCCCCTCATTGACCCTTTTTGCTCCTTTTTTTAATTAAATTCTGGAATGGCGACTGCTACTTCTAACCTACTTGTTGAACTTCTTGATGCGTCTGTGTAAATCTGTACATAACTGTGATAACTATTGTGTGCTTCTATCGTTATTTTTCCCCTAATAGTGTCAAATCACCTTTTGCATCTGGTCATGTCCATGGAGGGTCTGCTGATAGTGGTTCTGTCAGGTTATGGGTGTTTTTGTGGCCACGGCTCTGCCCAAACCTGAAAAACTGATCAATCGTAGAAGGATGCAAAGGAGAACTCGATTCCTGTTGTTCACTAGTTTAATTTGCATGCATAACACTTGATAGTACAAACATTAGGCAGTAGCTAAAGCAATTGTTGAGTTTTACTTCATTTATATTGGTCGCAGCATGATGCCTTCAGGAGATGGATATGGATAGAGATTTTATCTTAGTCGGGCACGACGTGTTTATTAAAGATGTTGACACATTGATTTACAGGACAGGAAGAGAGTTGGTTGATGTCTTCTTCACTTAATCAGCTCATCAACAACAGCAACATAATAGCACAGCAGCGCCCCACGGTGACCAAACATGGATACATCACCGGTTAAACTGCATGACCCAACCCGGAGGACACACGCTGTCATCATCATTCAACAGCAATCATGAAAATGGATGTATGGAGGGATATGAAGAACATGAATGAATATTAATACCAATTAATCTCAAACCAATCCGAAACATTTCAAGTTGCTTCCTACCAGTTGCGTCTTCTGGTTGATCAGGAGCTGTGGTTGTGTTTTGAAGGGCAGGTCTAACTTAGCTACACAATTGTAACACAGTATGATGCTTTACATCAAATCCTCTTGTCCGTTAATTGCTAGACATCAAATACTCCGTTGATGTCAGTTCTGATCTGTCTGATTGATCTGCACCTTTGATTTTTCTGAATTTTGGATTTTGACACAACACCTCCCCATTGACCTCCTGGTCGTTGCACCCAAGGAGGTCACCCGCCTGTTCCCCCAAATGGAACACGCGGGTTCTGCTTTGCTGGTTCTTGCTTTGAACATGCCTTTGATCAGCTTCGACAGGAATGGCCGTCGGAGATGTTGCCACCCCGGTGCTTGAAGGTGTGTTGTGTTGGCTTCTGTTGTCTGTCCTCGTGTTTGCACTGCTGTAGGACAACTCTTTTGGGGTTTGTTGTTCCCTTCTTCGGTTTAGGAAAGTGACATCCTGAACCGACCGGGCCCACGGCTTGAGGACGGAACCACCTGCCGGTCCTGAGTTCTTGCGTTCCAGCTACTTCTTCACACTTCACCGCTGTAGCTCTCATCGACAGCGCGACGTGGGTTCTTGAATTGTGAAAGGCCGTGTTTACTGCGTCATGGAGGTGTGGATGTGCTCCACCAGCGCTCTTCCCTAAAGGGCTATCCCAAGGAACAAGGACGCCCACTGTGGAGCGAGTCCTCCTTCACGGTGACTGATCAGAAGCTCAGTATGTCCAGGTCTTTGAAGGGCTTCCAGCTCAGCGTCGGGGAAGATCTTCTAGATTTGATCTGCTTTGGCTGCCCTAGCAGATGAGCTCATGGGCTTCCTCTGTGTCGACTCTCACTTTGAGTGGGTATCTCTTGGTTTTAACCTTCATAGCCATGCCCCCAGCCCCATGGACAACAAGCGTGGCCTTTTCTCTTCGCAGGCCGAGCCTGGCAGCTCTGTGGGTGAGGCAGTCGGTGTCTGACCCTAGATCAGTGAAGGTTCCTATTGTCTGGCCTGAATTGGCAGTTACTTCCGGGTAACTCGGGTGTAGTTGACTTCCTCACACCAGGTGGGTTCTTTCCAGTGCACGGCGATGTTGGCGCCACGTTGGTAGGCCCGCCTGATCTCCATCTCACATATTGCCCCATCAGGATGTGCTGACGGTGCTGGAATGGAAGCCAAAGGTGCTGCAACCAAGTATCAGTTTCAGGGTGGGCATATTTATGCAGCCAGGTTATTACGTTCTTTATTTTTTAAATTTTCCCCTTTAAAGGGTTCAGTTTGTTTTTCAGTTGGGTTTTAAAGGTTATGGGTCACATCGAAGGCCTTCCTCTGACTGGGGCGGGCTATATGGTCTCACTGGGAAACTCAAACACCCCACTTTCACTCTTTCTGGGAGAACAAGATGCTCAAACTCAAGAGGGAGGATAAACTATCCAATCTTTCCTCATTCTATGTTGGTTGCAGTCTTTTAATCGTCAATAATTCTGCAGAGTTTTTCCAGATCTTCCTCTCCTGTAAACCAGTCATCCTGCCTCGTCTAACCTTCCTTCCCCCAGCATTCCTCTCTCCTTCACTCTTTTCTTGCAGATATTCTCAATCTGCATGGCAGGTTTCCATCTCTCAACGTTTTCACCACCTCCCCGAGCTTCTTCCTCAGTTCCTTTGACAGCATAACCGGGTTTAGATTAATCTGTCCGTCTTCCTCACTGAATCTATCACTTTGAATTCTCCTCTCTAAGCCCTTTTCCTCTGCTCTGCTGCTGTCTTCATTTGAGCTATTTTCCTCCAAAACTGGCTGATGGTTGTGGCTTCCACGCCCGCCTGACGCCTCTCCCACTCGCCACCGGGGTCCAGTTAGTAAACCCCATCATCCTCATCATCTACTCCCTGAGTAGCCGTCATGATCCACTCACACGCACCAGATTATGCCCACCACCAATTCCACAATCCAGCAGAAACTTTGAAAAATGCTGTTTGTAAAGAATGTTCTGCGTTGGTCTCCACCTCCTCGAGCCCGCGTCCACGCCTCCAACAGTAAGTGCTGTCCTTCATCTCCGGGCCCCTGGAGTGGAGCTGATATTCTGTGTGTCATTTCAGAGGAGGCTGAAGTGCCGGAGTCGAAGACCTCGGGCGTGTACCGCCCCCCGGGGGCCCGGCTGACCACCACCAAGCGCGCTCACAACCAGGCTCCTCCGGAGATCTTCAGCGACGCCCAGTTCCCTTCTCTGTCCGCCACCGCCAAACACGTGGAGACGCGCAAGTGAGTGGGGCGCGGATGCACGCGCACGTGCAGCTGCCGGACCTGAGGCTGAGCTTCCATCTGCTTTCAGGGACAGAGAGATGGAGAAAACCTTCGAGGTGGTGAAACACAGGAACCGCGGCAGAGAGGACGCCAGCGGAGCACCTATGCAGCAGCTGCAGCTCGACAACCAGTACGCCATCCTGGGGGACAAGTAGAGCCCGTCTTGTCCGTCCCCTGGCCCCTTCAGTACAGTCCGGCCCCTCAAAGCGAGCTGAATCTGCTGTGTTGACTGCAGTCCTGATCAACTCACGCTTCCACCATTAACAGCTTAACACACACCTCATATACAGCGACACAGCCTCCGAAGCGATCACATGGCAAACATTTGGTCAGCGAAACCTGAAGGACTGCACCTGGAGGAGGGATTCATGGTGAAGGAATGAGCCAAGCACCCAACAGCACCCAACAGAAGCGCTGGATTGCACCCAGAGCAGCAGCCGTGTGGCGACGCTGTTCTCTGGACTTTAACTAGCTTTGGCAAAAGCCACAGAGGGTCGAAGATTATGAGATGCTTCTACAGACTTCTGGCTAAATATCTATTTTTTTTTTGCAAGATCCTTTGAACCCAGTCGCACTTATTGTGTTTTTTTAATTTTATTTTTTTTTTTCCCAAGCTGCGGTTGGAGGCTTTTGGGAGCGGGGCGTTCTACCTCAGCACTCGAGCTGGTGAGGACGACGCGGATCTTCTTGTTTGGTTTTTGCTGTTGTGGTGAACAGGCCGAACAGTGGCGGCTCCTCTCCCCTCGCCAAGCCGGCCGTCGGGCTTTTTCCATCCAGAACACGGTTCTTCATCCAGCACGTTGGTGACGCAGCGCCCTCTGGTGGCGAAACGCCTGCTGGCGGCCGGCGTTTCCCTCATCACAAAGTGGCCTTACTGGTGGAAACTGCTGCGTCATCGTCCGAACTCGTGCTCGTCGTCTCGCAGGCTGCTGCCTCTGGATCTCAAACCAAACATGAAGACTAAATGGAGAAACGCCCTTTTGTTGCCAGGACCTTCTTCTGGCGCCGTTTTCAGCTTCAGCCGTGATTCATCGTTTGAGTTTGCCGTCGTTGCTTCCTTTGATTCCTAATCCAGAAAATGATTCGGGGGAAGAAAATGTTTTTCCGTGGTTTGGCCGGTGTTGCATATCCCTCATAAAAACGGTGCAAAACCACAGGAAAGACATTTTCTCTGAGGTTGTTCGGCCAGGACTTAACCCCTTTAGTATTTTTTTTTTTTTTTTTTAAATCCATAACTTGCCGGCCATCAGCTGCAGGTGTTGGAGAGCTTGTCTGACGGATAGTTCCCCCAAACACGAGGAGTCGCTCGCCTGCTCGCCGCCGCGTGACTGCAGGTCAAAAGTGTAACATTAAATCAGTTGAGATCCGGTTGAGGGAACCGGCCTCCGCATTGAAATGGAGTAAATCCTCAGTTTTGGGTGAGCTGTCCTGTTTCGTTTCCAGAAAATTCATGCCACCTGTACTGGTGAGACTGGCATAGGCAGATTGAATCAGATGTCTTTTATTACAGGTTAGATTTGAAAAGGTGATTTAAAAACTGGACTTCTGTCCCACATTTGGGAGCAACGATCCTGCCGGGACCCTCCGTGGGAACATATCTGAGAAGAACCTAACAAATAAAGTGATCCCTGTGAACCAAGTTGTCTTTTATGGTCTTTGCTCGTCATCCACAAGTCTAATCTGCCTGCTCTCTTATTTACAGTACCCACCACACCTCTGTGCTGCGGTGGCAAAAGAGGGTGCCTGTGAGGTGCCAGTGGTCCAGGGCCCGGTTCGAATCTTGAGGAACCGTTTGCGTGATCTGTGGCGTAGTGGGAGGTAGAACGTGACCATGGGTAGCCAGCGGTTCAAGGTCAATGATGTAAATGATGTTCTCATTATATCGACAAATAATTTACATCAATGCTAAAACTAAGATGCATTTAGCTCACACTGTTACACGTTCCTGTTGATGTGTAGCATAATGTTATATACTAATAGAATCATGATGCAAAATTTACATCAATGCTAAAGCTAAGATGCATTTAGCTCTTACTGTCACATGTTCCTTCCTGTGATGTTCAGCATAATGTTATAACTAATTGAATCATAATGATGCAAAATTTACATCAATGTTAAACCTGAGCTACATTTAGCTGGTAGGGTCACAGGCTCCCACTCGTCACGTGTAGATCAAGGTTCTCTACTAATAGGAGAACGAAACGGTTCTACCCATCCGGCTGGGTAGCCTGCTGGTTACGGTGCAGGGCTCTGGTGCGGCAGAGCAGGGTTCGAGCCCGGGTTCGGACGGCGGGAGCCGGGCTGCCGGAAGGGCGCCGGGGAGCGAAATTTTGGTGCGTGCACTGCCGATGAGTGCAAAAAATTAAAGAGCTGGATTCGAACCCACAACCTCAAGACCGCACCAATGTCGGTCTGAAGTGCCCGCTCTTTTACCACCTCGCCACCGAGGACTTGTGATTGAAGCAGAGCTCCGGGCGTATTTATCTTTCAATTTCTTCAAAAACGCTGGCAGCTCACAGGCACAGAGGTACCCCTGATGGCTGAGGGTACAGAGGTCTGATGGTTGAGGGTACAGAGGTCTGATGGCTGAGGGTACAGAGGCCTGATGGTTGAGGGTACAGAGGTCTGATGGCTGAGGGTACAGAGGCCTGATGGCTGAGGGTACAGAGGCCTGATGGCTGAGGGTACAGAGGTCTGATGGCTGAGGGTACAGAGGCCTGATGGTTGAGGGTACAGAGGCCTGATGGCTGAGGGTACAGAGGTCTGATGGCTGAGGGTACAGAGGCCTGATGGCTGAGGGTACAGAGGCCTGATGGTTGAGGGTACAGAGGCCTGATGGCTGAGGGTACAGAGGTCTGATGGCTGAGGGTACAGAGGTCTGATGGTTGATCAGAGTCGGACTGCAAAGTCCTTCAAACCAGTGAGGTCAGAATCAGCCTAAGTGTCAGGCAGCTGTTGCCACACAGGCTGATTAGTCAAATTAGTGTCCCAGCGACGGTATTTAAGGGTGGAGGAGAGTGTGTCACACAGGAAGCAGTCAGGTGGGAGATTACTGGGGAGGAGGGAGGACAGCCACAGCTGTTTGGGGTTTTTTGTTCCTCTTCTTTGATTGCTGGAGGCTCTTGCTTCAGATTGGTTCAATACTTTGCTGATTGATTCAAGGTGCTTTAACGACTTGAAACCTCAGGCTAACAACGCTGAGGGTGGAACCATGTAGACTCAAATACACAACCTCAATAATCGATCGCGTTTTAAATGAAAAGTAAAATTTATTATTCCTGAACCACAAAATAGACTTCTTTGGTTGTACAAATTCACTAGTTACAGTCTTGTATGAGCTCTAACCTTTAACCCTTCCCAACAAGCTAACTGCAAGTAAAGCCCCTGAAACAGAACTGGAGACACGAGAATACAAACATTAAACACAGCAAGAATGATGTAGTGAAACCCATCTGAAAACATTATCCTAATGCAATTTTTTGTTAAAAAAAAAAAAAAAAAGGAAATAAACTGGCAAAAGTTCAAACAAACTGAATTTCAGTCAGTGAGTGTCATGAAAGCCCTACATTAAATTAACACAGAATGCTACCATGTCTGATTCTGCAAAGAAAAACAAACAAAAAAAAACAGCTAGTGATTTCTAAACATGTTCAGCATCTGTTGGATCTCCCGTTACTGAATTCACACAGAACCCGGCGACACGGAACACACACACACACACACACGCGCGCGCACACACGCGCGCGCGCATGCACGCCGACGACTCGGCTCCGAACTCCACAACTTCCTTTCAGCATTTGTACATTATTCACACAATTCACAGAAGTTAGTGATTTTCAACGGCGTCAGATTTAAATTAACCAGACAGAAAATACAACAAAGGGAAAACAAACACCCACTACCTTCATGTCGTGTGGAACGCAGCCGGGAAACTTTCGGATATAAACTGATTCACACTGATATTATAATAATAACAAATACCCTCGCTGGGGTGTTTCAGTACCGCTGTTTGACTGACACCAATCTGTGTGTGCTCGATATGGTTTTGCCTCCAGTGTAATCATCGTCCACAATGGTAATTTCCAGGAGCCATTAATGCCATTGATATATACCTCCACAGAAGTCCAACCGATGGTATGATATCCAGTTACTTTGGTAAAACGTATAAAAATCTAAACTGGATCACTTATAATTGTCAGATATTCTTGAATTTGAGATGCATCAGTTAAAAAAAACGGAGCAATAAATTACTTAAGATTAGCTAACAATGAGTGGCAGTGCAAAACAATATTTATGGAAGAGAAAAGAAAACGTAATTGGTGACAGTGAAGGTAGCAGGCGTTCCCTCTTCAATCAATATGTACACTGCCCGGAACATTTTACATTCTATTCACTGAAATCCTAAAAAATATCATTAGTAGAACTATGACCCATTTTTTTTTCTCTATGCTTATTTCTCTTTAACAGCAAAGTCATCAGGAGTAAAAATAAAATCATTCACCAACATTTTTGTAGCTTTTTTTTTAAAAAATAGATCAGTTTTCTGCTAAAAGAAATAAAAGTAGCACTGCTGGCTAACAGCACTAGCTCTCTCTGGCCCTTCACCGACTGCCGAGCTGGCTGATCCACAGGCTGGACAGGCGCCAGAGCGCGTGCACGGTGACGCCTGTTGCCTCTGCAGTGGTTAGATACGGGAGAGCAAACCTCGCTCTGCTGACGCTGTGGGGTTGGTGACTGTGCGCCACCCGTGGGTCCATCCACGGGTGGCGCACAGTGGATTATAAATGTAGACGTTTTCTAAGCCTCTCTCTGGATTTCCTCTCCCAGGGTGAGGTGTTACGTGGGTACGGCGGTCTCCAGGCTGCGGCGGCCTTGCCTTAGTTTGCGCTTGTTGCTGTACAGGGCCATTTCCTCCAGGGCGGAGGTAGCAGGTGGTGCTGTCTGCATCTCGGCCTCAGGACTGGCTGCGCGCCCTGGGGAGAACAACATTCCCAGTTAGAGGAAGACGACGTTTACGCTGTTTTCTCTGTTTTAGTAGGAAGTGACAGCAGCAGTTGGCTGATAGGAAAGAAGACGGAGCCTCATTCACCAACATCTTCCATCATATTAGGGAAAGACTTTAAAACTGGTTCTGGATCTTCAGTTTGTGAAAAAACGAGTGCGCTGATGCACAGCTGCACCGTCAGCGCTCCAGCGTAACAATACGTGAGTGGAAAACTCGTTTAAGGCGTTTAAGTGTGTTCTAAGAAGAAACTTGCTCTCTTTGGTGAATGAGGCCACTGAAACCCGCGAGAGAAGCCCCGAGTGAGCCGCTGCGAAGAAGCAGACGCCCGAGGCCGGCCAGAAACGGACCTCAGTGACGTCGTCGTCGAGTTTGGTTACGTTAGCAAACCGACAAACACGCAGCTGAGACAGGAAACCTGGAGACTGAGGACACACACACACACACACACACACACACTGGCGCCGGAGTGACGACAGGACAGGTTCCACACGCAAACGCATCGAGTTAGTGTGAGATCACACACCCATCCTCCACCTCAGCTAACGCTCACGATCTGGCCAACAGCAGCAAAGCAGCAGTCAGTGGAACCCACAACAGTTTCCTACAGAAGAGGCAGGTTAGCGCACACACACACACCCACACCCACACACACACACACACACAGAATCCTACCAATCAGAGCTGCTTATCCCAGAAAGTCACCTGAATCAAAGGGGATAAAATCCATGATGGAATCATTTTCTCCTGCATTTCAGTGGGGATTTTAAGCCACTGAAGGTTCAACGTTCAGCGTTTAGCGGCGGGAAATGTTCTGTTTTCTGTTCAACGTTTCAGTCTCTCCTCTCGTCTCTCACGAGTGCAGGACTCACCCAGGCCGCTGGAGCCGTCCTCCGCCAGCTTCACCTCATCGATTGTGTCAGGCGTCTGGAAAAAAGCAGGGAGAGGAGTTTAATAAGGAGCGGCAGCGGTCGTTCGGTACCATGAATCGCCGTGGAAACCATCACCAGCACCAGAAGAAGCGCCAGCAGACGGAACTGCGAAGGCCGGATTTTCCCAGCCGCTGAAGCCAGAGCCAGTCTAGCTGGTTGCTGCCCCAGGGGGTGTTAGGGGGGGGTTAGGTCAGGCCAGCTCCAGGGGTTGGTGTGAGAACATCCACAGGCGAAGAGAAGGCCAGCAGCATTTCATCTGCAGTTACCCTGATGGCAGCGTCTCCGTGCCAGTTTCCATCCTCTCCCCGTAATTTCATGATCAAATAGTTTAACTACGGTCCCTCCGATCACATGACTTCACCTCTACAGGTTCCTCCGCTCACATGACTTCACCTGCTCGGTGGAACTTCTGCCTCATCAACGACACCTCCTTTAAATATTCAATTTTGCTCTTCCCGGACGAGACGGAGAACAAACACTCATAAACGTGGATAATTCAACTAAAGCTCATTCCCACTGGAGACGGACGGCGACGCAAACCACCATCGACATCTGAAATCACAACAGGAAGCTTCAGAACAGCTCCCCCCCCCCCCC
>BJFM01001201.1:57698-113054 GCA_016586285.1 Arothron firmamentum | reverse complement strand
GAAGAGGCCGAAAACAGCAAAGATGTGCAGAAGCGAGAGAGCAGAGGTGGAGGAACACTGGCACAACACTGCTGCAGGAGCGCGTTGGGACCCGTCTGAACTGAAGCAAAGACATATTCACTGCCAAAGCACCCGAGCACACCCCCATGATGCATTGCGTCTGGCCCTGGCTGCCAGGGCCGAGAAGCAGACCTGAGCTGGGAGGCGGAGGAGGAGGAGGAGGAGGAGGAGGCGGAGGAGGTGGGGGCCTCGGGCGTGCCCTGAGAAGCCCTCACCCGGGCCTGGTAGAGCCTCTTAGCCAGGTCCTGCTCATACTGTCTAACATCGTCCTCTAAGCCGCAGGGCCTGAGCCCCATGAGGCCGGGGGGGCGCGAAGGAGAGGAGGAGGAGAAGGAGGGGCAGGGACGATAGGGACGGCAGGATGAAGGAAGAGAGGAGGGACGACAATCAGAGATAGAGAAAAGAGGAGAAAACCAAGAACACCAACACGTTTAAGACCTCCAGGAACAAGAAGATTCCATTTATAGACACTAACCACACACACAAGATGCTTTTACCGCAATAAAGGTGAGTTTTTTGAAACTAACCAGTCACTCTTTCTGGAAAGTCGGAGAGTATGGTCACAGTTACCTGGCCGCCCGCCACATGGCTCTTTTCTCGGCCTCCAGGGCTCGTTTCTCGGCGGGGGACAGGTCTTTGTCGGGGGCCAGGGCCAGCTCGGGGCTCTGCATGCGGAGCCTCTCCTGGTGCCTGCGCTCCGCTTTGGCTGTGCGGATGGGAGCCGAATCCCCGGAGTACGCTGGGATCAGCCTGAGACGAGAACGAGCGGCGGTGGTGAGTTCAGGGACGCGCGCGCGCGCGCGCACGGAAGACGGGGAATTAGGATTCGCTACCCAGTCATGGAGTTGGGCCTCTGCTCCTGCCTGAAACTGTCCTCCAGCGAATTCCTCTGAGAATCCCCTTTACTATCAGCAGGAGAAGGCCTTTACACACACACACACACACACACATTAGCAGAAGAAATAATGCTAATAATAAAATATTAAAAGCAGGTTAGCCTCTTACCCAGAGCCGCTGCTGTACCTCTGTGGTGTTACGCTGTAGTGATGGGATGGGGAGGAAATGGGCTCCACCTTGTACTCAACGCCATCCAGTAGGACCTTCCCAGTGGCCTTCATGTGCGCCACCTGCTTAGCCAGGTCCTCCTCGTCGTCCTCGTCATCCTCTTCATCCAGCAGGTACTCCCGCGCCCGCTGCTCGAACTTCCTCTCTGAGGTGAGGTCAACAGGCCCGTTTGGTGATGGGCAGCAGACGATCGGGGGAAAAAAAGAGGAGGGAAACAAACCTTCTTCCTCTCGCATTTTCTTGAGGTCGTCTGCGCCGACCAGAGACACCCGAGGTTTGGGTTTGTCTGGAGTCTGCTGCTTCACGTCGATCTCAAAGTACTTCTGACGGTCCTTGAAAGATCGTTGCTCCGGGCTGGCTTTGCCGCTGGGAGACGGACTCTGGACGATCCAGGGACGCAACACGAGAGATCACACAAGGAGGACAAAAAAAAAGATGCATTTTTCTTGCTGAGAGTCAATTTTGTCAATTGCAAAGAAGGAAATGACATTGCAGGAACTACTAGAAGAAAAACGTACAACTACTTTAGAAGAAAGAACAACAATCAGCCAGTAAAACCCAGCACGGCTCAGGGCAGCCTCCCACCACCACTGCTGAAGCCAAGCACACAGCCCAGACGACGGAGGGGACGGCTCCCAAGGTGGTGGAGGCTACCTGCAGCTCCATGGAAGGCCTGGAGAATCGAGGCACTGCTGCCAGGTTCATATATTCCTGACGGGGGGAGAGCTTGCCGGCCAGGCCCTTACCGACCTCTAAGTCATCCTCAAAGACCTCGTTGTTCAACTCAGGCTGAAAAGGCCACACATGTTAGTCACCATCCTGCCAGGTTACCATGACAACCAGCCAGTGTGGCTGTTTTCAACCTTTAACCTGACATTCTTGGACTGTCTCTTTCTCTTGGTAGAAGCTTGTTTTTTACCAAGT
Organism: Arothron firmamentum; assembly: GCA_016586285.1. Taxonomy (NCBI): domain Eukaryota; kingdom Metazoa; phylum Chordata; class Actinopteri; order Tetraodontiformes; family Tetraodontidae; genus Arothron; species Arothron firmamentum. The sequence goes on along the minus strand of BJFM01001201.1, from coordinate 111,005 downwards.
TAAACAAGCTGGAAATCTAACATAGAGGAACCAAAACTGGGCTCCTGAGAAGTTCTTAAATGGAGGTTTAGATTAAATTAGATTGAAACAGTCCTCATATCCTTGAGCACCGTTGTGAGTCATCAGTCTGGTGTTGTCAAGGAAGCAGAACGTTATCGTGAACTTGTGATCACGGCCAAGATGTGGGCTCACCTCCGGAGTCGGCTGCCTGAGATGGAGGTTGTTCCTCACGCCATACAGGTCCTGCAGACGATGGAGAGCGTCAGCAGATGGAGGCATTCAGACGTGGGTCAACCACAAAGAACAGACCAGGCAGGACAGAAAACTGATGCTAAAGGGGATGAACACTAGCGCACGATGTTCACCACGGATGGAAGGATGAGCCTGAACTGACAGAGAGAATGACGCCACTCAAGTACGGGGAAAAAAACAAAAAAAAAGATGAGCGCATTCCACACGTCACAGCACGTCACAAGCCCCCCCCCCCCGACATGGGGCAGCAAGCTCCAGTGTGGAAGGGCCGGGTGAGAGCAACCAATCATCACAGCATGCGGTTCTGCTCGGTCCAGGCGTCGCGTCCTACCTGCGGAGGCTCCAGCACGGCCAGCGAGCGAGGCACGGCGGCGAACGCCTTGTATGCCTGCTTGACATTCATGGGGAAGTCGTCGGGCGAAGTGGGGGGAGGGGCGCAAGGCTGCAGGGAGGAGGGGACGGGGTGGGGTACGGAGGGCGTGGTAGGGTCATGTGACAAGTTGCGGAGGTGGGAAGAGGACAGACAGACAGAGAGAGAGAGATGGAGGAGAGCGCAGACTATGATAAAAACCCAGCGCTGTTGAAGGCTGGAGGAGAACAGGTGAACAACATGGCGGCTGGTTTTGAGCCGCAGGAGCCAGAGAAGAAGAAAGGATAACAGCTGGGAAAACTACGGCGATGACAGGGACGACGCAGAATGAGATTCTACTTTCTTCATTTAAGTTAACAATCCAGGCTTGCTGGTCGTCAGTGGAACACACACACACACACACACACAGCACTTCAGAAACCTGCAACTGCGACACACGACGTCCAGCTGTGGAGCTCAAGCTGGGGGCCGGATGTGGCCCATCTGCATCCCTGCTGACCTGCTCAGACACACCCGCTGCCTGTCTTTGGGGGGCTGCTGACAGCCCGAGGCACGGACACGAGAGTGGACGCAAAACAGCACTATGTGGTGGTGAGGGGTCTTACAGAGGTCTGGGAGTTGAAGGGAGAGGGGCCATGCTGGAAAGGGTTGGGACTGTGGCCGTCCGGAGTGGCGGGGGAGCTTCCCTGACGCACACGGCCCACTGGGTGGATGGCCCCCGGTCGGGTCTGTGGGGGGAAAATGCAGTAATTTACAAAGATGATTCATGAAGACTCCCCGTTAGCTTTAGAAAGAATGATGACTCGAAATGAAGGAATGATAACAGTGAAGAGGAATATTTGCCCTCCTTGAGTTTGGATTTAAATATTGACACTTATTAAGTCGTTTTGTGTGTTTAACATCCACTCACTGATGAAAGTGTGTCATCCTTGCCAGTGGGTGTGGAAGTGTAATGAATGTTTGCCTGCAAAGAAAGTGAAAACAAAAAAAAAATGAAAACTAAAGAGAAGGCATTCATCCGCAGGACCTGCTCGAGTTGCAACCAGCCACAAATGTCAGCAGTTTTGCTGAGATGATGCCCGGCTGAAGGACAAACAACTCCCACACCACCAGGAGCCCACAGCCACGTCGTAAAATGGCATCGCCCACTCCTCTGTTCTCGCCCTGGGCCCAAGTTTGAAGCCACCTCATGTGAGCAGCACCATCATGAGCAATTAATCAAAACTCATTGCAGTTTTAATGCACGTCCGGGTTTCATGGGGCAAAGCAAGGATCCCCTGCACACCCTGAGGCAGCAGCCACATGCTGGTGGGACGGCTGCAGTCATGGCAGCGGCACCACGTACTCATGATCACATCTTACAGAGCTCAGAGCAGACAACACAGGTGCTTGGGAAAAACAGTCCAGGCCAAAGCAGAGGGCCAAAGGACCCACTTACGAAGCGGGTTTCCCTGCCTGCACACAGGGAGCTGTCGGAAGAGTGATGACTGGGCTACGGGTGGGAGGAGAGGATCAAAGGTCAAATGTAAAAATAAGGAAGTAACTGAGTGCCGCGTGGATAAGGTGAATGAGAGTGAATATGTATAAACATATAGATAAATAAGGACCAGATGTAAAGTGGAGGCGTGCTGGGTGTAAGGGCTGCTCACCGGTTGGATTATGGGAGAATAAGGCGCTTCCCTGATCGGGCTATCGGTCCTGGGGGAATCAGTGGAAGGTGCCTAAAAGTGAGAACAAACCACAAAAAGCACTTTTATTAAAAAACAAATCAAAGAGATTCACTGTTGAGGGTTCTACTGTCCTCCCGTGCATTTGGCGGGCCAGCGGGGTCGCAAACCGCCCCTGGAAAAACACAATTGTCCTGTATTTAGAAACAAAAGTAAGAATCCGGGATTGAGCTGAAATGGGAAGCACTTAATCCCGTATTTTCACAAAAAATAAATAAATAAAAACCACAAATTAATACAGGCAAACCAAACACAGTTACAGCAAGGTTATCTCAGCGGGCTGAAACCTGGTTCCAAATGACATCACTCGTCCCAGCTCCCCACACGAAAATAATTAAACCTCTGTTAATGGCTTGTAGGTCAGAAATGATTCATTTATGTGGCATCATATCAAAAAATCTTCCCCAAAGCTTCGATTTAAAAGATCGAGCGCTTTGAAGTGAGTCAAGCATCAAACGCGTGTATCCAGACACACCATGCTGCCAGCACACCACACTCGGCCAGGCTGCTTGCCTTGCTGTGCAACCAGGGCTGCAGCTGGCCAGGCCTCCCGTAGCCCACAGGAGGCCCAGACAGGAGCTGCTCCCCAGACGCTCCACCCTTCCCTTTACGATTGGCCACCAGGAAAGGGTTCTCCTTGAAGCAGATGGGCTGAGAGTCTATCAGGCATTCTTCTTCTTCTTCTTGAGTTGATGAATTGATGGTTGGCGATGAGCCAGCACTGTGAGCGATGGAGCTCCGACTGGGGACAAACTGGGATCCACGAAGATAATCCACATGATCATTTGTGGAGGATTCGGGGTCCAAGTGGCTGAGGGACTCTGTGCCAGGTCCTAAACTGAAGCCTAGAGGCTCTCCAGGAGGTCCATACTGGGGCTGTAAAGGAGCCTCCATGTGAGCAGCAGGACTTATCGAAGCAGAAAACTGGACAGGATCAAAGAGGAGGACAGACTGTAAACTTCCAAAATGACTACAGATAAGCAAACTTGAAAACAACTTTAGTCTATTATCAGCTTTAGAATTAGTTCTAGCTGTTAAAAAAAGGCGGAAACATATCTGAATGTATCACGGAGGGCCTTTAGCTGCTACCAGACTGCTGCCTGAAATAACCACATTATCAGAGCGGCGAGACATTCAGGCTCCAGCAAACCGACTCATCTGGACTCAAAATACAAACTGGCTCAAAGCAACCGCAGGTGGAGAAATAGGAACCGTTCCATACAAATACAAATCACAAACACTTGCACTAAGAATAACACAAATACTGTGAGTAGGAACGTGGCCCTCTTCGCGGTGAGCGTGGGAGCCGGTAGTGGGACGAGGGTCAGTGGGATGGAATGTGAACCAGTGCCCTCTTGGCTCTGACGCAGACGGTGAGGGACAGCTGGGCCTCTGGTGTGAGGCTGCTGGGTTATCAGCACGCCAGCACACATGACTAATAAAGTGGGGGGAAAGCTGCAGGCCAACATTAACCAGAACCAAACCGCTCTGGAGGAATAATTCTTCCTACAAAAAAGTGTTAATGACAGGAGCGCTGACTAAAAATGTAAATTATGTCATTTTCTTATTTTTCCGCTAATGCTTGTTAACTGGTTCACAAATTGAAAACAGAAACTCATGATCCACGTTATAACGTTTTGAACGAACATACCAAAAGGGTAATTCTTCTGCTTTACTTTAATTTGGTGTTAAAAGTGTCACACTACCGGGGAAATCTTTTTAAAAACGACCATAAATCTTACCCTACAAACGAAAAGCAAAAACAGGGGGAACTGCTAGTATTTCCAACAGTTCCACTCCGATCCAATACGAAGAGAGCTCCACGTGCCGACTGGCAAAATCACCTGAACACACTGAGCAGGAACAGCTGCACATCAAGTGACACAAAGTTGAACCTCGATGAAGTAAATTAAGACTGAATCAGAACAGATGGACCAAGACAGAAAACCAATAAATCCAATACCTGAGGGGAGTCACAGCACTGAGCTCTACGCCCGCTTAAACTCGCTCTTCTGTGGTCTTTGGGAAGTGAAACACTGCCCCTCACAGATGATGCCCTCCTCTCCGACACCCCACCCACCCCAGAGACTTCCTCCGATTCCAGGCCAGATGCAGGTTTAAAATATCACAGAGGGTTTGAAGGCAGGCAGCTGTTTACACACTCTACCAGGACAGCGCTGGCTCTCTTTCAGCTTCTATACTTTATTTTTTTATGCCATTATCATGTTCCTCTGTCCTTTCTTCCTGTGGCTTTGATCTTTTTCCAAACGTCTTGACTGGTCCATCGTCATATCTTTGTTTTCCACTGATCCAGAATCTGTTGCATGGCCTCAGATCACCACCAACTGTGTCGTGTTCAGGATTACACACACGGCAGAAGGTCAACATTCTTGCTCCTGGAGGACCAACTGGTCAATGCTGGGTGACAGGCTCCAAGCACATAAAAACGAGGGATTCCACGGGCAGATATTTTCAGCCATGAAGGCCATTTCCAAAAGGAACTGCATGAATTTACAACTTTGAGAGCATCCATTTCCAAACACGGTAAACAGCCAGAGGACGGATTTATCGACAACCTTTTTCTACTGTAACAAAGAAAAAACCTCTTACCCTGTTGATTTTCTGCAGACTGGTGGCAGGCAGTGCCGCCAGTGTTTTGTAGTCAAGTTTTAGGGGTCCAGTGCTAATGTTCTGCACAGAAACAGACAAAGTTTTGTTTTAGTGAAGGAGATCGTGAAAGCTTTTACAGACCATTAAAAGGTTTCATTCAAAATGTACAATTTAATCATGTTCTGTACTATATAACTCAGTTCAGGCTTGTTCTGCTGTGCTATAGTGGCAATATTCACCCCCCCACTGCTGCTATAAATACAAATTTACTTACTCATGCTTTAACCCCCAAGATTTAAATACAGAAAAATGATAACGAGTATATTTGTGTCCTCTTCTCAGACACATATCTAGCTATAAGCAGTTTTTGGAAAAGAAAAGTTGCAGCAACATGCTAATTGCTTATTTTTGCCTACAGCAGTCAAGGAAAAACAAGCTTCACATATCAATGGAAGAAAAGCAAAAGATATTTAAAGCTTTAAGAAAGGCCCTTCAATATTAGAGGGGATATTATATTGAAACACGTAGAAACAGGCAGAGTAAAGGTAGAGTAACAGCTATGAGTAAGTGAGATCAGCTTCCAACAGCTTAAATTACTGGAGTGAGGAAGAAGGAAGAAGTTACTGCTGTGTTTTGTGACCCATATGGAGGCAGGAATGTTGTCAGGAGACCTCCTTGGGAGAAGTATCTCACCTCGGTCTCCTCTTCTAGCTGGCGAGTTGCCTCTTCTCGCTCCAAACGCATACGCTCCTTCACCAAGAAAGGAAGAGGAGGAAGAAAGTGCAAGGAGGAAAACACCCGTCCACACAGTCATGTGATGAAAAGTGAGGAAAGGAGGTTCACAGAAGCAGAGATCAGTGTTTCAGGGGGTGAGATGTGGTTTGGAGATGGAATGATTCGATGATTTTTGTATCACACCAAACACATCAAAGATAAAAGACGAGAGGGAAAAAAAAGGGAGAGAAAGAATAGAACCCACACATATTAAAAGCAATCTATTCATTAGCTATGGGAGCAGAAATGCATGCAAGGTAGGAATCCTGTCAAACACAATACTGACGCAGCTGCAGAGGAGAAGCTCCATTCATTCCACCACAGACCAACATTTTCAAGGCTCCACCCTGAATCTGGCTAGATTTTAATAAGCTAAAATGGTGCCCAACACTTGTCGACCTTTACTGAGGTATAACCATCTTTCTCCTAATCTGACACAGCAACGGTTTCTTTCTTTCACTTACCACTTTCTCCATCTCTTCCCGTTCCCACTGCGATGTTTCTCTCACCATTTCAGACTCCTGAAAAACATTTAAGATCCTTACAAGCCAAAACTGATTTAAGGCAACTCAGTTTCTATCTTTGAGCTCTGGCTGGAATGTAAATTTACAAGTCATCGCATGCCTTTAACACGGGCGCTCCCCCAAAAGCTCATCCAGATTAAAAGGGAAAAAAACAAAACAAAAACCAAGCGTGCTGGTACTTTCTGGTGCTGTGGTAGCGGTAGGCATGCGTGGTGTGTGGGGTTTGGCATGAGTCAAACTACATAGCTGTTGGAAACTCCACCTGCTGACACCAAAGTGCTGTGGAAGCAGTGTTGCCGGTCGGGAATTGCTGAACAAACACGTGATTCTCACGCGGACTTGACAACAAAATCGGCAAACCGATCCCTGGTATGTGGCTGAACTGCGTGTGCTGCACTTGCTGTCATACATACCAACGCAATTCTCTTCCATTATTCATGGATTTTGCACTTTATCTGGGCCACTGGGTTCACACTATGCAAAGAATGAGCCATCACCTGATCCCACCTAGTTTAAAGATCACTACAGTATTAGTGGAGTCTCATCCTGTACCTTCTGCATGATGTCCATCTCTTCTGGGCTCAGGTCTCGGTCTATTGATGAAATGCTCTCCATGCTGTTCTTACGGACAATGCCTGCTGCAAACGGGTTGGCAATGATACCAGGAGAGGCCTGAACGGCAGAAAGGGTTGTGAATCAAAATGTAATCCAAACAGAGAGAAATAAAATACCTAAACCTTGGTCTCTATCAGGCACTAAAACAGTTAAACTCCTGCTGTAAGCACAGGTTGACTATTTTTAAAAGTTCTTCAGGGCTCTATTATGAAGAATAAAAGAGCTTTTTTCCAAATTTTCTCTTACCTCCACGGATGTCACCTTTTGTGGGTCGAAGCCATCGCACACCAGCATGCTGAGGGAGTCTCCCACAGCCCGCAGCACTCGTACAGCCTCTGTGTGCGTCATTCCCAGCAAGCTGTGGTTGTTCACCTCCAGGATACGCATGCCGACCTGCAGCCGGCCATCTCTTGCTGCTGCACCGACTGAACTCACCTGTTTGAGCAGGAACAAAGGACATGTAAATATGACATGACAACAACAGTTTCAGTTGACTGCAAAGCTGCTTTAGACTGTTTACCAACCTTGGAGATGAAGACACCTTCATCTGTGGCATCAAAGGGGTTTCCTGCATGACCCTTCGCCCCACCACGAATGCTAATGCCAAGTTTCTCCCCTGGCTGCTTCTGGATTATAACTTCCTGCAACAACACAGGCACAGTTTGTCACCTTTGGCATCCTTTGCCCAACCTGTTGCTGTTAGGGGTCGTACCTGCATCCCGGGCGGCGATGGGTCCCTTCGCACCAGCATATGGATCTCCTGCTTATTGGCCAAAAGAGCGCGCACGGCTTCCTGGTGTGTGGCGTGGCGCAGGTCGATGGAATTCACCTCCAATATTCGGTCTCCAACACGCAGCCCACTTTGGCTTGCAAGACCAAGAGGAATCACCTGATGGTGAGATAAGTCATGGACAGTGAGACTAGGACTAAACGCAACATGCACTAATTAGGAATTGAGCAGGTTTTACCTTAGAGATGAATACACCAGGTTCGTTGACACCGAACGGGTGACTGGCATGATCGCTGCCTCCCACAATACTCAGGCCGAGAGGGCCACCTGACTTCACCAGCATGACTTCCTGTTAGGTGTTTGAGGTGAAGAGTTAATTGGGGTGAAAGAGTTTGAACACCTTTCAAGCTTAAAATCAGCAGCCGATCACTTTCACATCAAGTCACAAGTTAACTACTGGGTCTAAAGCTAGCACAAACCGAAATCTTTCACACACACACACGCACACAATCATCATTTTGACTGTCAACATTTGCAGTAACAGCAATATCTCAATCTTATGGTCAGCCAGAAATGACACAGTTGTTAGTAAACTAGAAACCATCCATCCATCCATCTTCTAGCTTTTCCTTTAGTGGGTTTGTGTGGTAAACTAGAAACTAGACAACTCTAAATCAGACTGAGCCATCATACCATGCACCATCTTCTCTGGAACTGGACAGTATTAAAGCCAAAGAGGGCAGCAATTGAGCAAGGACCAACAAAGAAGACCATAATTATGCAGCGCAGTTTCACAAAAGACAATGAAGTGACGCAGGGCTCTCACCTCAATGGGATACTCATCCTCCATTTGGCCCAAGTGGTTTCCTTGGAGGCCTTCCTCCTCTTGGTCTGGTGAATCTGAGGGTTCTGGGGGCGGAGGGGAATGGGCTCGCGCCCGGGATTGACCGGGAGAGCCCATTGATGCTTTCGGATCTCGCTCCACCACGAGGGAGATAGTGGGGGAGGTCCCAGTAAGGAGCGCTACTGCCTGGTCATGCCTGGCCTCTGTCATGTCTACACCATTGATCTGGATTGACAATAAAACCAACCGTGGAAGGTGTCAGCCTACCAGGACACTCCATCCAGAGGGATAAACATTTCAAAAAGCATGCCGAGCGCGGCATCTGGCCACCACTCTTTTTCTCCTGATTTCACATCTCATCCCAAGAAAAATAGAAGGTTTTTTTATTCTAATTCAATCAGGATTTGTGAGTGCACCGAAGTGAGTATTGTTATTTGACAAAGAGCCCAACACCTCTTTGGGGCATCAAGAACAAGAAGAGGGAAAAGGGAGCAGAGAGGGTAGAAGAAGGCTGCTGCAGCTATTTCAAACATGGCAGAGCTGCCTAGAGGGCTACATGCAAGCAGAGCCATCTTTAAAAGTTAGTGATTCAGAATCAGACAAATCATGTTGTTTTAACCCTCTTGCCTTTGTTTCCATAAAAGCAGAAGAAGAAACCTCCACAAAAGTTTGATTTTAAGGACACAAAAGCAAAAAGGACAGTCTGGAGATGCCTCAAAAAATAGGATTTTTGATCAGTTTTGCTAACACCTACCAGTCCTCAGGCTAAGGTCACAAGCAGAGGTCAGCACTGACCTAACAGTAACAGCTTTTACTGCAGGCTGCTGTGCTGCTGCTCCTGCTGTCATGGTAACAGACATGTCAACCATGCCAGTAGAAAAAGCACGCTCAGCCAACTCCACCCCAACACCATACCCACCTCCAGACAGGCAAGGAGATGCACTTAATGCATCAGAGAACATGCAGATGGAGAGAGCGTGAGAGGTTATGGAGAGAAACAAAGGTAAAAAGAAACTGCCAACAGAAATTCCAACCAACAGGAAGCGCTGCGTGTGCATGAGTTGCAGTCAGGGAAAGTTTCATTGTGCTATTTAAACTTCTAAATGCATTAAAATTAATGTAACTCCAGAGCTACAAACGTGAGCAAGGAAAGCAAAGCCAAGCATGCAGTGATCAGCCAGAAGATCGTGCAAAGGTTATGCAGAAACAATCCTTAATCCTGGATTACTCAAGTATAACAGCTGAATTAAAAGAGAGGCTCTACATCACAATTAGTGGAGTTAGAATTATAAACTTTTGTTTGCGGTGCACTTTGTGAGACACTGTGGTTAATTACTTGAAGCCAGAACAGGGGCTTAAACGCACAAGTTAGTCAAACCACTCTTCAACACGGCAACGCTATAAGCAGGAGATAACTTGCATATAGATAGATTTACTAAGGAAGGCATTCCCTCATGGCAACATACAAGTAAAGTTTCCTTTAAGATGAAGGAGGATGTGTCCTTAAGCCTCCACAAATTTTTTTTATGACATTTACATCCATTTACAGAGCATAGCTAGTACCTTAATAATCATGGCAAAAGGGAGAGGAACAAATTAACTGCCCTTCTCACATCCAGCCTTCATAAAGGAAACATTAGCACACTGAAAACTAGAGATATGGGGGTACACAGTACTCACAGAAATCACCCTGTCTCCTACTCGCAGTACACTGTCTCTGTGTGCTGCTCCTCCGTCAGCAATGCGCGAAATGTAGATTCCCTGAAAGACAAAGATAAACTCAGAGTTAAGAAAAAAGAGATTCCATGATACCACTGTTATCAGTAACATTCTTTGATAAAGAACAAAGCCTCATTTAAAACAGATACACCAACCTACAATAAATGCCCACATATTTCAGACAAACTGCCAGCCTTACCAGAACAATGCACCTTCTTCTCAACTATCTATCTTTTAAAACAGACTTACGATCTTACACACCGAAGGTTTACCCGAGCTTTTTGCACTTGTAGAGCTGCGTGAGCTGCAATGCATTACCCCGCTGAGCCAAATATATGCCTCTTCCCATCTAGCTACAGCAGACCTATCAGGTATCAGGTCTGGCTATTCATATCTCCGTCTCCTTGGAGATGACTGAACGCTGCGGCTGGGATGAGCCCAGCCCGATGCAGTTAATGACCAAACTTATAGACTTCCACCTATTCAGAAACAGTCTGTGTCATCACTTTTCCACCTTAGATTATCTCTCAATAGATTATCTGAGACAAATACAATACTTAGAATCCAATTACCACATTCGTACTGGATGGAAACTGTTCAGAACTCTGTATTATTACGTCAAAACAGTCTGCTGAACGTCAATTCTGAAACATTTCAATAGCAATAACTAATAAAATGTTGTGGTTGTCTCACCATGTCTCCAGTACGGTACGGTGTGGAGCCTTTCCCCCCAGCGATGCTGAACCCAAGCCCCTTGTCATTTCTGATCAGGCAGGTGGAGAATCGCTGCTGAGGTCCGCTGGTGGTTGGCTCCAGGTTGAAGGCGAGGCCGCTGCTGCGTCTCTCCCGTGGGAAGTAGTCATCTTCTGGCCTCAGTGGCGTGGTGGTGATGGCGTTCTCCGGTTCCACCATATGCTCCCGGAGCACCGTCATGGAAACTGTCGCACCGGAGCTTCGCAAAGCTTCCACAGCCGTGTGGTGTTCCGCCTCATGGAGGTCCACGCCATTCACCTGAGAAACACAGACAGAGAATGTGACCGACCTGCACCCTGTAAAAACAGAGGAAATGGAAAGAAAGAGCAAGCAAGAGCTTACCTCCAGGAGTTTGTCTCCCACCTTCACCCCAGCTCTTGCTGCAGGACCCTCTGCAGATACCCTGGAGATGAAGATTCCCTGAACAAACAAACAGACAAACAAACCACAATGTGTTACCTGTCACCACAAGCCTTCTCAGAACTACTCAGGCAGTAGGTCTTACCTCATCATCTCCCTTGTAAGGTGTAGATCCTTTCCCACCAGCAATGCTGATGCCCAGACCACCTGTTTGTCGTTGAATGGTGATTGTGTGCTGAAAGATGGGGAATGGTGGTCAGGACGGTTTGAGAGAGTCAGGACCAAAAGTTTAGGTGAACTCATTCTTAAATTTGATTTTAGCATAGTTTCATTTCTTAATAGTTTCATTTCTGTGTGACTTCCCTATTTAATATAGAAGATAGTCTCCAACTTTTCACTCCATCTTACATGCCAAATGAAGACTAAACAGATAGTTTAATATCTCTGGAGCTACAGGAAGTAAAACCATAGAAATGTTCTGCATTCTTGACATTTAAAAGAATGCAAAATAGAAGGAAAAAAAACTGAAGATTTTATATAAGTAGCTCCAGCATTTATCTTAATAAAACAATGCAGACCTACACTGGCAGAGACATTAATTAATTATGAATGATAATTTTACTTTAATTCATGATTTTCTTATATGTCAGTATCAGTATGAATGTTTCCATTTAAATTTACTCATGAAAGGGAAACTTCTTCAGCCCTTCTGCAAAATATAAAGTAGTACCAGAGCATTGGTGGAAGACTGAAGAGTTGACTCATTTCATTAAAGCGCAACAAATATATCGCAGCAGACACAAAGAGGAGCAAAACTGGAGAATTAATCCAGATGCAGTGTGGCAGAACAAACCAGTGGAAGGCTGAGCCAGCATTTTAGAAAAACAATGCAGGATGTTGCAAATGCGACAGAGAAGTTTCGAATCCTAATTGGATGCGATTCACTCATGAGTGAGAAGAGCCAGATTTCACACAAATGTATATCTAATGGACCACAGCGTTAAACCTGACTATCCACTATCTTCACTTTTCCTGGCTAACTTAAATTTAATTTAGTCTTCGAAACATTTGTTTCCGTTTCATCCTGTGGAAATGCTTCCTGCAAACATCAGGTGATGATGCCAAACTGAAGGAATAATAATCATATGGTGGAAGCAGAATTATATCTGTTTCCATAGAAACTTTCTCCTCAGTTGCCTGCTTTAAACACCATGAACACTGCAGCTGCAACCCTGACGTTAAGAATAATGACTCCAAACTGCATGGAGAAGCAGCAGAGGTTCAACAAGTGCAACACTGTTTGTTTTGAAGGAGGGAAAAGTAATCACTGCATCACTTCTGCCAGTTGTTCTGCCACACTGGCCATTTTAGAAATAAACTGTAGCTACAGGGTCCCTAATGACAGGATAAATGGATTTTTAGGGGGTATACTTCATTGGTGAATGAGCAGGTGAGTTAGACACAGAAGAGAAACAGGCCGACAGGGGAAAAAGTATGTACAGACCTCTTCCTCCTCAATTCGAGCAGGTTCAATCAGCAGATTATTGACTTGATCAAATGACACCCCCTGTTATGACAGGAACCAGCGAGAAGCATGCAGATTAGTCAGGCCAAAAAAAAAATAAAAATAAAGTATGCACACACACTCCACATCACCAACCAAACCCAAAACTTCAATGTCTGTTTCCACGTTGTGTGGACCACCGTAAAGCAGATCCCACACTCACACCCCAGCCACCAGAAGCAAATACAGGCAGAGACAGAAGAACAGGACCAAGGAGCTGAGCTTCAGCACAAAATAGAGTGGAGACAGAGCGGACAGGACAAGGCAAAAGCTCCCAATGCAGAATAGGCCCAGCCTCCACATCACAGAGGTTCTTCCATTAGCGGGTCAAGATGACAAATTAAGAGGTCAAGATATCGAAGCGACGACTTTGCCTTTAAGGAAATTTGTAAAACTGCCTGATTGTCATGCTGAGCAGTAAAATATTCTCATTATTTAATGCAAACCAGACTCCTTGGCTCTCACATTCCAGCTCTGCCAGTATATGTTCTGCGTGGTCTGAGATGATCGACAATCATACCCACATTTATTAACAGTCGATGTGGATTTGGTGAGATGACAGTGATCATAGTGTTAAAAAGCTTTGTAAAATCATCAGGAGAAATCCAAATTTTTCATTCAAACTCACCAGGTTTGACATGATTTACTTAATCATGAGATTCGTTTTTAAAAAAATCAGCACTAGAGCAGAAACCTTTCACACTAACAAGCGCATGTGACATGTTACAAAAGCAGGGTGCAAAAATTCATTATCTACTATACATTTTGATCAGGAGAGAATAAGAGATTAAAAGCTAAAATGGCCACAACTGCACAAGACAGGTCCACACTGTAGCTGTTTGTATGGATGAGATATGACAATCTGATAAGATTCTGATTCATTATTTATGCAAAAATACATTATTGATACCTGAACAGTGTCATGGCAATATAAGCAAGAGCATCGGAGTGTTTGTGGGTGGGGGTGTTGTCTCACATATCCTGCCTGCATACTGCATGTGTTCTCCATGTCCTTTTAACTTGTAGAGATTCCAACATGTGTACTTAGTAATACTCTTAAAGTTACCCTTCACGTTCCTCTTCTGTGCTACACAGTCTCCTTTTACCTTCACTTGACTGGAGTTGACATGGTGCCTGCTGTCCCCAAGGTCCTCCATTCTGGGATGGTGCTGTGGGGTGCACTGATCCTCCTCGTCCTCTTCCTCGCCAGCCCGAGTTGGCGAATTCAGACCATCAGGACTGAATCCCTGCAGAAGGGCGGCCACGGTCTCGGGCTTAGGCAACTTGGTAATCTTGAAGTGCTTCTTGTAGTGAGGTGTGTCTTTTCTGATCAGGCGTTGCTTCTCCATAGGAAAGGGCGGCCTCTCATCCTCTTCATCACTCCTATCGCCATCTTCCCCATCCTCCTCTTCATCCTCATCTCCTCCTCGAATTATTGGCTCTTCTGCAAAGTGCACAGTTGGCTGGAGAAGAGAGCTTCAGTTTATTAATGACAAAATATTAAAACTAAGGTGTTAACAAGAGATACGTGAGGGGAATATTCTAATCCAATCAAGCCAAAATAATAATCACCTCAATGTACTCCACCTCCATCTCATCCAACTCTTCTTCGTCCTGAGGAGAGTGGCCATCTACAAGATCCTCCCTCTGAGAGTTGGCGGCAGCATTGATCCTGTCCTCGTGCGAGGTGGCCGACAGTGTGCTGTTGGAGACCTGGGAGTCATGGCTCTGATTGGACAGGTCACTGAGCCGCTTCTGGAAGGAGACGACCATGAAAACGTTACTGCTGTGTCATTTCTGTCATTTCACTTAATAAAATGTACCTGTTGGTCTTCATTCTCATCTGGTCTGGATGTGTAAGCTTCATTTCTCCGCTCCTCAATCACCTTCTTCATCACCTTCAGTTCACTCGGATGTGGCGTGGCTCTTCGCTGAAGGCCCTGAAACAAAAGAGGACAGATTAAAACCATGAACTTGAGCTCAATACACTTTAAGATGAAATAGCACAACCAAACTCACTCTACGTTCTGCTGCTGCCTCATCATCCTCGTCCTCTGCTTTGGTCTCCTCCTGGAACTGAATCACTGACACTCTGTTCAGGTTGCTGTCTGTCCAGCTGTCATCCACACTGTTCTGCAACAGGTTCTCTGTGGTAAACGGAAAACAGAAATAATGTCAGACTGAACTTAAACTTGTAATATTTTTGATAAACTACTAATAATATGGCGATAAAGCTGCTTGATTATGCTTTGTCTTTCACTGACCTAGACTTGGAGAAGGCTGCTGGGGCAGCAGATAGCAAGTCAACACTTTCTCCCCTGTGCGCTCATCATCCTCTGTCTGGAACTTGAGCATTGGCTGCGACTGGTTCTCTGCCAGCCACATGGCCTTCAGATTGAGGTTTGTCAGTGAAAAGGGCAGGTTCTGTAATCTGGACAAATAAAGCAATCAGACAAAAATATCAGCAAAGTAAAATCAAAATAATTGCCAAAAAAGAATGCTAACAAAGGTATAAGCTTAAATGAGGAAATTTTAGAGAGAACAAAAAATACTGTTTTCAAATAGATAAATTTCTTTAATGATACCTGCCGCGAATTAAAGGATACCAAGTCATACTAGACATTACCTGTTTCCGGCTACATCCAGCACATGTAGCTCAGTGGCGTCTGCAAGCTCAGCAGGAAGTTTGCCCAGGCGGTTGTCTCTCAGTGAGAGGACATTAAGGCTGGAGCAGCCACCCAGTTCTTTGGGCACGCTGCTCAAACGGTTGCGGTCAACATTCAGATTGGTCAGTTTCTTCAGCCTACCTAAAGAGTGAGGAAGTGACTAACAGGAATAAAGAAAGAAAAATCAAGTCAGTATAGATGCAACATTCGAACAGATGGCAATCTGCTGTTAAAAGGCTGTTCCAAATCATTTATCCACCTGTAAAAGGTTTTCTGTCAGGACAAGCTCTGTTAGGTTTTCACACTCTCCTATTGAATCGGACAGGTGGGTCAACCTATTCTGGTCCACCTTCAAGATGGACAGCTGTTTCAGGCAGCCTAAACACAGACACACACACACAAACATGTGTTATACACACAGAGAGTCAGACAACTCAAACACAAGACATGTTGACCTTTTTTTTTTTTAAATAAACTACATTTAATGAAGAGTTAAAGCGGCCAGGACGGCTTTATTTTCACTGTTATTAAAATTCCAGCAGAGGGCAGTGTTGTTATTAGTTGGCAATTTGCTGTACATGCATCTGTCCACTTGAAGTAGATTTTCTTATTTAACACGTTTAAACACATAAAATTAAGCAACAATGAAAACACAATGTACGATTTTGTGGTCTGCTACAACCTACACTGATTTAGTGTTGTATCACATGAGAACAGTAACCAACAGCCTCATCAACACTATTTCTTTACAAGAGTCCCTAAAAAGCGAACACAAAAGCGTTCTGGTTATTTTTGTTTTGGCTCCTCCTGTAGGTCTTACCTATGCTGTCTGGAACAAACTCCAGAAGGTTCTGTGTGAGCAGCAGGTCAGTGAGAGCCACGAGGCCATTTAGCTCTGAGGGAAGCTCCTCCAGACGGTTTTCAGACACGTCCAGACACACCAGTCGCCGCAGGTTCCCTAGCTCCTGCACACAGTCACAGTTACAAAGACCTTCTCTTACATCATTAACTTCATGAACAAGTCACAAAAAATAAAGCTGTTCCTGTAGGAAGCTGTTCAGTTTTTTCTTTTTTCTTTCTTACTGCTGGTAATGAAGACAACTGGTTTCGGTCAAGCCAGAGCTCCCTCAGGTTAGGGAGAGCACCAAGGGTGTCCGGCTAGGAAACAAGATGTAGGTTGAGAAGAACGTTTTTATTCTGTGTGTGTGTGTGTGTGTATATGTTTTTTTTTGTTTTGGCAGAATATTAATGAGGAAGAATTGTTGACTTACCAAAACTTCCAGTTCATTACTGCCCAGATCCAGCTGTTCCAGTTTTACCAGGAAAGAGAGCGACCTGAAATTAGAGGCACGTGCATAAAGCCACACAAATATGCACCCTGAAACAGCAAAGAAGTGACATACCATTCATACACATGTGGGGACATTTGCAAGGAATGCTTTTAAAGCTGCGCACCTATTATTGCTTCCACGCAAAAATAAGCCTTTTTAGAAAACAACATAATTTGCGGATAATAAGCGTGATTAAAGCCTCAAACCTGATGCTTCAAAATAAGAAAATGGCTGGTCTTTTTTAGTGGGGGGAGAGGACACTTACGTGGGCAGAGACTTCAGCAGGTTCTCCCTGAGCTCCAATGTCACCAGGTTAGCTAAGCTGCAAAAGGAGGAGATAAAGTGAAAAGAGGGGTAAGGAGTTGGCAGATGGGGGAGGAAGAAGAAGAGATGACACAGGTTGGTTTGTCAGATTGCAAATCTGTTTGTTTGCGCTGCCTGGCATGGTGAGGGGTCTCTTCCATCTGTCTGAGGAGGGCAATGGGCCAGAGCCCACAGACCACCTGTCCCAAAGCCCACCGGGCAGAATTATTGTCATGTACTATTCCTACAGGGCTCTGAAAACCTGAGTACAAACACTCTCCATTATCTATCGGTTATCGGACAAACAGAAGACTGAAATCACATCATAAGCAATTTGAAGGCGTCCGTACTTTCCGATGTCATTGGGCAAGGTCTGCAGTGACACGTCGTTGAGTGCCAAGTGAGCCAGCGTTCTGAGTTGAGTGAAGCCATCTGGCAATCTGAAGCAAAACACAGAGGGGGAAATTATGAATAGAGACTCATGTGATACAATTAATAGGATCACTCCAGTCTCACACCCTAATGACAAACAGCTATTCAGTCTGGAGATCTTTATTTGATCAAAAATCACATGGACACCGGGAATATGTTTATGATCTGCACGTAACCGTGGCCGAAAAAACTGAATCAGTATCAAATGCAGACAGTTTGTGTGCTGTGCAACTCACTGCATATGTCACATGAGAAAGTAATAGAATTAAAAAAAACTTCATGACACGCTAGATTTGAATTTTTCAGCACGACAGTAATGATGGACACAGTTATGGTCTGTTTCTCTGGCGCTTACCTGGATAGGGGGTTTCCGCTGAAATCTGCAATTTCCAGAGCTCTGCAAAATTTAATGCTCTCTGGGATCTCAGGAATGACTGCGAGGGGGGGAAAAAAGTTGGGGGAGATGAGAATCAGCACAGCAGACACAGAGCGCAGGAGGTGTGGGTCACGCTCTGTGAAATGAATCATTTTAAGTTGTTTGCAATGGCAGCCAGATGGTCATGAGTGGTGCGGGAAAAAC
Organism: Arothron firmamentum; assembly: GCA_016586285.1. Taxonomy (NCBI): domain Eukaryota; kingdom Metazoa; phylum Chordata; class Actinopteri; order Tetraodontiformes; family Tetraodontidae; genus Arothron; species Arothron firmamentum. Next base: position 92,851 of record BJFM01001201.1, on the reverse strand, counting down.
AAGAGAAAACGCAGTAATGGGGATGAAGGGTAGCAGTAGAGTTATTGTTGTAATGAGGTAATAACAGAGATGAACATATTTCAGCATCAAAGCAGAATGAATTTTCTTTATAAGACAAACCATCTACAGTATTGTACGATATATGGAATTTTAGTATTAGTATAAATGTGACCTGCTAGCTTGACCAGGTAAATAACTCCTACTACTGGATCCTGCAGGTGCAGGTTAAGAAATCCCTACTGAGCTGAGCATGCTGTGACGCATATCTGGCTCAGCGTTCTGCAGAAGGAACAGGCCAGGAGACAGATGGGGCCGCCTTTGCAGGCCACTGCACACAAACTGCAACATAGGCCACAGTGCTGCAGTGCAAAAGCATGTCATACTCAAGGAAAGCACACAGGCTCATGCTACAAAGCCTTATCCAATAGCTTCGGCTAAAGGTGATCCTCTACACTGTAATTCTTATTGTTGCCATGCAGTAAACATACTGTATTTGTGTGTGTGTGTGTGTGTGTGTGTGTGTGTGTGTGTGTGTGTGTGTGTGTGTGTGTGTGTGTGTGCTTACCATTTCTGGAAATGTCCAACTCCACCAGCTGCATGAAATTGGCCACTTCAGGGGGGAGCCTCTGGATCTCATTGTCACTAAGGCCAAGCTTCCGGAGGTTCAGTAGTCTAAAGAACGGCTGGAAAGACAGATGCTGTGCTGTAATATACTGTACATCCAAGTTGCCCCAATAGAATGTGTCCACCGGCCAATTTTCACTACTACTATAACAAACATCCCATTTTTAAGCATGTCCATGCCGACTAAAAGATCAGAAATGAATATGAGCGAGTGCTGAATACGTTACTGTTTCTGCTGGAAAAACAATAGTAAAGTGATCACTAAGCAGGTCCTGCTTATTCAAGTGCTTACCAAAAACAGGCTGATAAAAGCATCCCATTATTGCATTCCTGAGAGCTCTTCCTTAATAGGCCAATGCAAAGCTAACAGCAAGGCTGTTGACAGCCAGACTGAGAAAGCACTGTGGCAGCCGCTTAGCCAAACACTCTCACAAGAGCCGGTTTGTTGGACATGACAGCATTCAGAAAACATTCCTCTGTGTATGCACTCGAGTAACTCATAGTTTTAGGATGGACAGACAAGACAAGCTGGCGGAGGACGGCATGACCATCGAGCCTCAACCAAGAAGACAACAGTGGGTTAAAGGCCTTTGAAACACATGTAAAATCATGTTCCTATGCGCGTGATTGGTAGTCCATGCTAGTGTTCAGTTTAGTTCAGAGTGTGGTGACTACGATACATAACAATTCCTGAGAAAGAAAAGCTGGTGTTTGCCCTGGCAGGTGAAAGGTATCAGATGACAGGAACAGGAAACAGGAGCTGAGCAGACACATGAAAAAGAACAGGCTTGCTGTACAAATGATGGGTAAGGTGCAAATAAAAGAACATTCTTTGATCTGATATAAAGTATTCAGTAACTGGCCTTGCTAAAGCTAATGGACAACAAGAAAATGGACAATAAGCAATTCTTTCTGCATGCTATACGAATCACTCAATCACATTTGTCTCTGAGTACCGTCTCTGTACAGACCTGGATCAATTATGAGAGTGGACCTGAAGAGCAATGCAATTACCCTCCAAATGTGCAGCGAACAATTTAGAAAAACATGATCTCTGTCTCCTGACTGGCAAAACAACGGTGTTGCTCTCATCACCAGAATGTTTCAGAACATACGATGTAGCAGAACAATGGAGAAGCAGAAGTGTTGTGCAGGTCAGGAGGTCATTTGGAACAAATGTGAGCTGTGGGATTTACTGTACTGTCCCAGTCGTTTCACTGTGAACTGCCGCTCACACTGCAGCTTCAGGAAGATCGGCTTTCTGTGTTTGTTTGTGTACGTGCACGTGCGTGTGTGCGTGTATATACACACATGTATGTGGGGTAAAATTAAAGACACAGAGGTTGTCGGGACACAGGCATGTCAGCAGGGGGCAGTGTGGAGTCTACAGAGCACTGCAGGCCCACCTGTCTGGACACATTTCCAGCACAATCTGATTATTCAAAGATATCAGTTTTCTTTTTGCATAATAGAGGTAGAGAAAATATGTCTCCTGAAGCTGCACTTTTTATATAAAAAAAAAAGTGGAAAATTTGCCAGGTTTAGGTCTCTAATAAGAGCGGTTAGTGTCAAATGCATTTGAGAAATGCATTATCCATTAGAAGATAAGCAATTCTCAGATTTGGCGTTGAGTTAATGCTGGTTGTCGCATTGATTAGCCACCTGACACAAACATGGCAAATGCTGTAGAAAACTCTCTCAACAAGCTTTGAAGACGTGCTACCTTGCACGTTTGTACACACTAAAACAAGCAGAAAAGGGACTGTAAATTTACAGGGCGGATTATTAATGTTTGTCGAGCATTCTTGTTGGGTGAGGCAGTAATCTCGTACAGTCTGGAGGGTTTTCACAGGGACAGCAGTGTTCCAGTCAAGTGACTCCATTTAGTTTGTAGTTTCCTTCCAATCATGCCATCAGTCCACAGTTTAGTGTGCATCAAACCAGAGACCCCACCCACTTGGCTCTACTTGCTCTGTTAACTCGAGAAATGCCAAATATAAGTTAAAAAAAAAAAAAAAAAAAAGACACTGCACTCCACGGAAACAAAACACTTTTAATCAATTCTACAACCTCGGTTAAAAATACAGATCCAACCTACAATAAACATCCATGCTTCCCATATGGCTTGTTTTTATGTTTTACTCCTTCCTTTCCTCTTGGAGTGGAATTCCTATTCACACATTCCAAAGCCTCTTAATCTTGTGCCAAATCTGCCCGGTTGGCCTAGCCTGCATGTCCCCTCCATTTCCAATATCAATTCCCTCACAATGAGCGCGCAGGGACACACACACACACACACACACACACACACACACACACACACACACACACACACACACACACACACACACACACACACACACACACACACACACACACACAGGGTTAGGGGCTCACAAAGAGGGGAGAGAGGAGCACATGCTTTTGTGCTGGGCTGCACTATTCCAGCATCCGGGAAAGAAAAAGCAGAGGATTTGGTCGACTGAGTATCTTGGTCTTTCAAGTGGCAAACCTCATTATTGCCCGTTCATTTCCATACACACTCACTGGTTTCACATTACCTAAATAAATGAGGAATACAACACTAAACTTTACAATAAATTTCCTTTTTGAGTCGCTCTTGCTTCCATGGATAAATCCAAAATGATCAAAACGTCTGCACATCAATGACACCCTAACACCCTCCCGCTGCTCTAAATCTCTGGGTTCCCTCCATTTTTCTTGGCAGAAGGACAAAGACCAAGCAGCCAACCCCACATCGTGCTGTCAGTCACAGGGCAACTCTCATTGCAGCCCCCCATGCGGACCAGCCTGGGATTCCTCCTTTGTCCCAAAGGGCACATCGAAGGAGGGAGAGAAACGGCTGGAAATTGAAGGATGAACATTTGAAAGGGACAACAAAAGACAGGATTTACTGGGAAGGACAAGAAAGAGGAGTGGGGAGAACACAGTGGAGAAGAAAAGCAAGGGTTTGACAAGCAGAGAACTGAGAGGAAGGAACTAAGGGAGGATTATTAATGAAGAATAGAGAGTAAAGAATGGATTCCTACATATGCAGGCTAATGGAGACAGTGACCTCAGTCACTCGCCATTAAAATCATTTTAGCAAAGTGTAAACATTGATACTTCCCCCAAAATAGACAGAGAGTAGTGTCAGGGTTGCACTGCAACCTCTGTGCCACCCAGATGTGTGGCAGCTGTGAGCAGATGCTCCGAAGCCTTGAACGTTCAGCAAGCTGTGAACACCTCCAGGCTTAGATATGCAGGGACGATGTCCAGTGGACACAATTAGTCATTTAGATATTCTGGTGATGCAGCTGATTTAAAAAAATCAGAACAAGAAAGAAGAAAGAAAAAACACATGAGCCCAACAATACAGCCATCCACCCACAAGCTAATAACCAACAGCCCGTTTCCTGTGGCATAACCCACCATCTCCCACACACTCTTTCAGCAACGACAGCAAGCTTTTGTGAGGCAGAAATAGAGCTCAGAGACAGGAGGCTACAACTGCTGCAGGGCCGCGGCGCTCGTGTCAGAAAAAGCTCCAAAAAGGCGACTTTCGCTTTGTCACGCTGAGCTATTGAATGTAGATTGATGAAAATATGCAGGTTTTTTTTTATTTATTTATTTATGCAGCACTACACGAACAAAACAAAGGTGCTCCGACAGCGTTGTGTGCGTGCGCACGCGTCTTGTGTGCGTGTTTGCTTTCCACCTAAGTGGCACTTTTAGCTGCAGCTACCTTATCTGGCGCTGAGCCCTGCGCAGGCCACACAGGCAGAAAGGCGTGGCGAGCGGCCGACAGCGAGCTAACTCCCATCGGCGTGCACCTGTCCTTGTGACTTTGATGTGTGCAAAGAGCAAACACAGAGAGCCGGCCACGGAAATGTCTGCTCACCACCGCGATTTACCAGTTCACCCACAGCAGCCAGTCCAGGTCTGTCGATTAGAGGCTACACGGAGATAAATGCTGTACATAACCACCTAAAGCAAGGCATTCTGGGATAATTCTGCCTCATCGGTGCTGCCGACGTTTCCATCATGACAGATAACAATATTCAGGCCTTGTTTGATGATTAAATGATGGCTGTTGGGTTTTCAGCAGATGAATGAGCACATGAATCAGAGCACGAGTCATCGATGACTAAATGATGACATCCTGAAAAACAAAGAATGTTATGGAGAGATAACAAGAACTGATGAGGAAAGGGAATAATTGAAAATAGACAACTGCGCACAGCATTTTTTTGAAACCACCAAATGATTAATTATCAACCAGAGGCGACAAAAGTTGCCTCCTTCTTTTACACAACATTGTATTTGAGTGGATCAACCTGGAATTTCCGGTCTGCATATTTCTATTTGACAGCTGTTTGTATGATAATTTGCATATTTGTAAAATAAATAGAAAGAATAAAGAGAAAGTGTAGAGCTGACTCGTCTGGGCCAAAGTAGGAAGTTTGAGAGTAAACAGATGGACATGGCATTGTGGGAAGAGACTCTTTTACGCCCAAATAGACACAGCAGAAGAGTTTTCCTTGAATTTCCTTGAAAACAAGAAAGACAAACATGAAGATTATTTGGGCTGTAGTTGCAAAACACTGTATTCGCACCTTAAAGATGCACAGTGCCGTTAACGCTTTGATGTGTGTAGAAAGGAAGGGCGAGTGCTCGCTGCTGTAAAGCATTTTAAAAATAGAACAGTAATCCCTCCGCTGTTTCCATATTGGTGGGCTAATCACCGCTTTGGTTACTAAAACTAAGTCAGCAATAACACACCAATAGTCCTGGGACACCATGTGAACCAGTTGGTAAATATAAACTAAGAAGGTGAGATATTGAAGGAGCTGGTGCTCAGTTGTAGGTTAGATTTGCAACCCAAATCAAATTCAAAACAGCTAATCTCCCCAGAACTCCACCAGACAGAAACTAAAAAGAAAGACAGAGGAACTGATGAAGAAGAGGAGTGTTCTGCAGCCCTGCAACCAAAGGGACGCGTTCAAAAGTAGATGTCACAGCACACACCAACCCTGCCTGGAAATGCAAATGACGACCGGTGCTGGGGGTGTTAGGAAAAGGAGGAAAGCCACAGTAGAGATCCTGACCATAAGTTGATGAATCACAGGTTTTATTTTCCTTAACAAGATGATTCTAAAAAAAACTTTCTGAGGAGTTGTATTTGATGAACAAATATCCTGAGGTTTTTCAGTATTAATCTCACACAGGAGGAATGAGCGACTTCAGAGTCAGTTTAAAATCGGTAAAGGAGACACTGCCTCCACATTACTACACACTCCTATTCTCGTCGTGTTCCCACACACAACACAAAACCAGAAGCTCTATTGTTTATAGTTCGCATAGGACGTTCGACTCTTTCCTGGATGGGATGGATCCGGTATGTGCTGCTTTTGGACGAACGGAGGATCCACTCAGGAGCCGCGCTGCTGCTTTGTGACACAGATCAGCAGACACAAACGACGGCGGCGGCCCAAAGTCAACACGGAGTCGAAAACGGCCGTTCAAGCGAGGAATTCAACTCAACGTCATCTTGAACGGTTATCTGAATAGAGCATCATGCCATAAAAATATACTGAAAGTTATTGTGTCTAACACGAGCACACACAAACACACTTGGTACAATCCGTGCATTGTGCACCGGGGCTGTGGCCTCCTCACGTGGTCCAGTGTCTGGTTTTGCAGCACCGCTCAGGCATTCTCCCTGCTGCAGCCAGCTTCACACAGTCCTCTTTACATTTCTCCCTCAGGAATGTTCCCTGACCGGTCCAAACGGACGTGGAAAAGTACAGCTATGGACATGCCATCGCCTCAGTTTTCCCATGGAATTTTAAAGCCTGACTGACCCACAGAGGTTAATTAATTGCAAGCCTGAAAAACATTTGTAAGGACATATTTAGAATTTTATTGAATATAGAAGAAACCACAGAAGTAAAATAGCAACTACTCAATTAAAATTTGTTTATATTATATTCACATTTGATTTCATGGTTCATTTTTCAGTTGGAACAAAAATAACCCCAATGTTTGGCATGAATGGACAGCTGGTTTTCAAAGACATGATCTGAGAAATCTGCCAGTTTTATCTGGATCCAACAAATGTGAATTATACAAAAATGCTACAAAAATAGGGTAAATAACTATTTTTAAGCCCAACCTCCCAACTACGTGCCACTTTGGGACAGATGTGTTGCTGCAAAGCTGCATTTATGCTGTAGCTTTAGCACCCAGGAACAGAGTAGAATTTTGAAAGCAGATGATCTTCTTGCTTATTTGTAATGTCTTTGGATCTGACAAGAGGCCGAGGTGGAGTTACAATGTGTGTGTGTGTGTGTGTGTGTGTGTGTGTGTGTGTGTGTGTGTGTGTGTGTGTGTCTGTGTCTGTGTGTGCGTGTGCGTGCCCCAGTGACAGGGAAGTCCCAGCTCATCTAGCATTTGTCCCTGACAACTCAGAGTTGATGCAACCACCTCCCAGTTCCGGAGGTTCCATAACCTTGGAGACAATTTCAATAATGCACCCAGGGAACAAGGAAGCAGGAACCTCCCAGGTGACACTTGTCAACTAGTAAAATAATCAAACTCGGCTCGCTGACTTTATACATGCACCTGCACAGAGACTATATCTGTATGATCATCAACAAAAACCATCACTTTATTTACTAATCACTGGTTTTCTTTGTGGTGAATTTAGACAGAATGGACCAGAGGTGTGCCCAGTGGTTAGCCCAAAGGCTCATCTTCAAGGATATTGCGACTTTAGATTACAAGACCCCAATGGTCTGTCATGGAGACACTATAATTACCGTCTGCACACTGTTCCCACATGACTCCAGCAAAGATCAAGATCAGGAAAAACTGAAATAGCAGCTCTAAGCCCACAGACAAACACATGCTAATCCTTTATGGATATCTGTAAAATCTCTCTTGTAACATCTTGAAGCTTCTTTGTGATAGCATATCTAATAAAACACTCCTTTCTAGAGGACAGATAGCACATTTTGTCATTTCTGCACTTGTCCTTGACTTTACATCTGTCTGCAGTCTGAGCTGCAACAAATGTCACCCACGGTCACAGCTCAGAGAAGAGTGTGACGACATCGCTGTAAACCTGTCTGGGCGCTCCTGCAGCTGTTTGCAGGCGTTTCTATCCAAGACATGTAAATGACAGGGCTGATGCGAGTTGAATCTGATCCTGAAGTCAGGGAGGGGTGGCGGATAATAGATAATAAATAAGATTCTGATGAGTTTGGAGAATGTGAGTCATGTGACCGAGCCCAAAGTTCATTTAGAGCGGTTCTAGAGTCAAAGTCAAGTTTTGGGAAAGACAAATATATGCTGATAATGGACACAGATGACCGATAAGTACACATGTGGGAGTTTTTTACATGAAATCTGACAAATATCTAATCAGCCTGTCCACCTTCAGCCCCAGATGTTTATCATGGACAAGATTAATTAAGAAACTATTTGAGTGGAAAATATATTTAATATAGGAAATTAGAACGTTTGTCTTGAGAATTTAGCTGAATTCAGAGATTTTGGTGCTTCCGGTACCGGCATGTACCATTGTTTGTATAACTGAAAGACCTGCGTGGGCTTCACCGACAGGAATGTGAAATGACTTCGAGAGCGCCTGTGTGAATGTGTGCGCACAGGCCACGCGGCTTCCAGGAGGCAAAGCAAACTCCAGGAGATGCCAAACATGCCTGTGTTACCTCTGATGCCACGTGACAGAGAGCAAACACAGCTACGTTAACGTGTTAATTACACAGTGCACAGAAGACGTTTCACAGGAGCCAAAGTGCACTATCAAAGAACTGGGCTGGGTATTTAGGCATTTAGGCATTTTTAGGGATGGGGACATGTTTACTGGATGGGAGCTTAGTTGATTTGAGCCCATGGCAGCCTGGGTCTGCATCAGTTATTCTGTTTGCATGACAACGGGACAAACTTCCGTCAGCTCAGCAGCATTCTAATGTCATTTCTGCTTAATTCAAGTGTCCATGTCCAGTAACACAGTTCTCCTTGTTTGAATTCCTGAGGCTCTCCCTGTCCACAGATCTCTCCCTCCTCAAACAGACCCTGCTGAAAATCCAGTTAGAATTTACATCTAGATTGCTGGCGTCCATTTTCTCCAGACCTGTCACTGCTTCTTTCTTTACCCGTCAGTGGCATGAGAATGACATATCCGTGTGTGCACGCTGCCTTGCTGCTTCCAAAAGCCTGTGTGTTAGAAACCTCAGTCATGTGGCACGGCACATCCTGTCATCGTGTGTTTGCTCAGGAACCGGTTACCCAACAGTTGCCTCATTTAAATCTAATATTTTTCATTCTGAGCTGCACAATATTTCCACACAGGTGCTCCTGACCTACCTTACTTATATTTTTAGTGACAGAAAGAATGTTTCTGCCCTGGAGGTTTCCTCATACAATAACTGGCCTACTGCCCCAGTGCTCTTTCTTCTCTTATGTAACTGTGTGGCTCAAGGGGAAATACCTCCAGTAATTAAGATATCACCCTTTTGTTGGGACTCTAACAGCATAGTGAAGTATTTTACCGTTAACTGTTACATTATCTTACTTGTGCAGGAATTTACAAATCGCATTAAAGGAATGTTTCACTACTATACAACTTAGAGATCGATATCAATCAGAAGACACACTGTTACCGCACAGGTTTCCATCAAAGGCCGCCGCAATGTGGCGCTTTAGCGAAGCGTCTCTGATAAAACCTGCTGCTCTCCAACAAGCGTGGACTGTCTGGCTAACACAGCGGTGAGAGCGATCACACGCTGCATCACTGTGGGTGGATTCGGGGCTGGCAGGAGTCCGGACTGAGAGAAGTAGAGTTTCAGTGTGTGAGGGAGGCGTTTAAGGACTCTCTATTAATGCAACAATTCTAACCAAAGTTAGACTTTGCCACAAGAAAGTTGCCACTTTATAAAAATTTGTGCCATCGCTCCCACATATTGTTTAGACTGCCCGATTCATTTTTATCCATGCCTGTATAAATGCACGTTTGCAAATGACAGTCATCTTTTCCAAGCAACAGTTTACAAACACGCTTTCCTGAAAGTTATTTCGCTGTGCGTGAACAGGCCAGGCCCACAGACACGGTCCAGACGAGGAAGCCAGCAGAGAGATGCTCCGCGCACCAGCGCTTCAGTACCTTCAGCCTCACCTTTCTGGTGATGCGTTTAACAGATTAACAAAAAAGTCGAGATAATTCATGTGTTACTGGATGTGAAGGAGAGCAGTGATCTAAGAGGAAGTAAGGTGGCTGAAATAAACAATAAAACACACAGATTTATCTTAAAAACTGTGACTGAACGTTAAGTAGACCAAAAACAGGGCGTTCCACAACTCGCTTGATTATTCTCACTTCAAAAACAGGGCAAACAAGGCAAAGCTCTGTGGTGTCACATAATACCAAATAAATGGAAATCCTTGACAACGATTCAATGTGTACCATCCTGAACCGCCGACGTCTGAATGAGCAGACTGAAACCTGATGGCTGTCGGCCTCCAACGGTGTGTGGCCTGCAGATAAAGGCCAACGTTTATTTGTGGTGGGTTTAAGTGCCATCTCCAGTGACCTTTTCCCTCCCCACTGACATCACCTCAACACCGACAGCCTGATAGCCTCAGAGCACCGTTTGTGTAAATAAGAGCAGAAATTATGGTCTCCTGTATGGTCACAAGCCACACCCTGGAATGTGTCTAAATTTAATGATTTCAAACTCCACACATTCACCCAGATTTTCTTAAAATCTAGACTCTTGTTTGCTGCCTACTAAATGTTGCTTTTCTCTGGATGTTTGCAGATTTAGTTGTGGTTAACGTTACCTTTGCTACTGCATTGATGATTGTATATATGCTGTATATTAGGGCTGCTGCTCAGTTAAAAATCACTTCAGGTTTATCAACACAAATAAAGTAGAATTAAAAAAATGAAACATCTTGTTTGAATATATACAGCTAGGAGCAAACAGGCTAACTTCTGCTAACACAGTGTTCCTGTGGCTGCACCATCAGACTGGAAAATCACCAGAAGCTTTGCAGAACTCTCCAGTAAAATGTGGGTTAGCACCGATGTGTGTTGGAGAGACGGAGGAATGGATCCAGGTGTACGAGCCCCACATTTCCACCTAATTAATATCTGGAATAACATGCAAACACCCAATCTCTCTCTCTCTCTCACACACACACACCCCTCCCAAACTCTTGTCTCACCAGATTGGTTGGGGGGGAGGCAGGATGTGACACCAGCTGGTCATCAGCTCAGACAAAGAAACCTGCTGAATGTGCTTTTGCATCAAAAAGAACCTCATTCCTTGCTTTGCTGATTTTTCTTGCTCTCAATGTTCTAGGTCTTTATGTTTATGTTTCAAGGTCTTTTCAAGAATTTTTCCGTTTTTTTCCCCAAATTAAGGAGTTCAGCACCATGAAAATATCCACACAAATCACTTCTGATCTATGTAATCTTGTGAATAGGTGTAACTCCGGCATCAATCAAAGCAGGAAAGAAGAAGCCGAGTAAGAAAAGGTCCACAAAGTTGAGTCAGTTCCTGAGATTTGATAAACCAGAGCTTTTCTCCAGAAAAAAAGAAGGATGACAAATTTTTTCCCTCAACTGTCAAACCTATTGTTTCAATTATTGTCCACATTGTCAATGGGTGGAAGGCAAATGATTTATAATTAGACAACCTTGAAATAATGGAAAGATCTCATTGGCCACTTGCAAAGTGAAATGACAATTTTGTTGTATTTTTTTTTAACTCAGGGCTGAAAACACACAAAGAACTCTGGAGAAATCGCTGAGATTTTTATCAGTGCACTTGTGCTTGAAAAGCAGATCCCAGAGGAAACACGGAGACACACTGTAAGCGGAGGGGAGGGGGTCCACACGAGGTGCTGAGGGACATTTTCATGGCCGGATGAAGCTCTAATCTGCCCCTAACTGAAGATCTTTTATCACATATACACAAACAGACAAACACACAACATGAGAGTTGTTCCTGGGTTTGAACAAAGTGCCAGTCTTTGTTTTTATGCAGGCTAAATATGTGCAAAACTACAATAACAACCTAACTGTACTCGCCCAGAGCAGTTACGGGTTTTCTCCCAGATCATTAACTGCATGTAACTTCTCCAGTTTCTGGTTTCGAGGGAATGTGTAACATACCACCTGTAGCAGCACAGTCCTATTGGCAAAGAGCAGGTAGTTATATCCTTAAAACCTGTTTCACAAAGTCTGATTGAGACACACCCATCAAGAGTTGGTTCCTTATTTCAACAAGGGAGGAAAAAAAACAGGAAAAAGTCTAAACAAGTTACAAATCTCTTTCTTAAACATGTTGCCATCCATGAGAACTTTAGTCGGCATAACACTCTTTAAAGAGATGATTTAAGTGATAATGTAAGGGTGGGCTGATGTATGTCAGGCCAGGGGGAATGTAGTACACACGAGCAGCTATGACACTGGATATTGAGAAGGGGTGGCGGCAATCAGAGTCATGAATGGCCTTCATTGTAACCTGTCATGGGACTTGAGTATGGCTAAAAAGATAATTCCCTCTTCCTCAGGATGATATTTAGGGCAGAAATAACATTATCAGCACAGCAGGAGAAAGCTGCAGAACACGCTAGCGCAATTAATTGTGGGGCTCGTGACAGTTCATTGCATACATTCTGAGGACAAATTACACACTTGACATTTTATATAAACCGCATTTCAAGCCACGGATCATAGTACGGTCCAGATAAATTGAAGGAAAATCAAAGGTCTTCATCTAAGTGAGAAGTTATCTGAACAAATGACCGAACACATGCATGAAGCCTGTGTTTCAGGCTTGGGTGTGCAGTATAGCGGAGACTGGTGAGTCAGAGTAAACTTGGCTAAATCTCCATCTGTTCACCGTCTTAAACCCCCACCAATGCGATCTAGAACTACGCACCCCTGTGGCACAACGCTAAAGAGCATTTACACATCTCAACAGATTAATTCTTCATTACTAAACCGAGCTGACTGTTTCACAGTCTGTGAAATAACGGGAAGACGAGTCAAACAAGGGGGGGAAAGGGCTATTGCTCTCATCCTTGAGCCGTCCCGTGATAGTTCTGCAAAGAGCAGAATCAACTAGAACCACAACAGTTAAACTACAGCTACTGAAGGGTGCACCACATTCATTTGTGGCTGTATTTTATGAGTGTAAAGCTCTGGTATCTGCACCTAGAAATTTGCAGATGCGAAAACCAGTTTTAGAGCACACTTTTGCTGCCTGGATATATATGAATATTCAAGATTAGACGAGACTAGCCAACAACTGCTGTCAAGGATTTTTGGCTCATTACGGTAATGTCATTCATCATACAGTCAAGGTCAGTGTCCCAACCCTTGGACGGACCTGACCTCTCACACTGTGGCCCCACTGAGTAAGAGGACAAGAGAGTGACCCGGGTGCACGCTATGTAATTCACCACAACCACGAGACGCCGTTCATGTCACTCGGTCAAAGCCGGCGCGACACAGCGAGATTGCCTTAGCTAAACGGCTGTGCAGAAAAATAAGGATGTACGTGTCAGTCAGCATTTTGTAAACAGACACGTGATATTCCAACAGGTGTTTAGGTTCCGGAAACGCAGCGTGTCTCCGGTGCATATTCAGAAATAAAACAACCACAAACAAATAAAAGTGTTATTTGATCCCGTCTACTTCCTAATAAAATCTTTAGGCATGTCACGAAACGTCTGTCATACTTGAAATAGCGTAGCCGGGTAGGTCTGCATTGCATTTCAATTCCAAGCGTGCCCCAGCATACGTCTGTATCCTACCGGCTGGTGACAGCATCATTACATGCCAGCTGTTTTGTTGAGGGTGAGCAATTCTAAACACACACAACCTGCAGATGCTGTGTTTTCTTCAGCGTTCAAAGTTTATGTTCTAAGTAAACCTATGCAGTCGTGCGCGCAAAACTGCAGATGTGGTTTCTGTCATGAGAAACAAGGAGCCACATCGATCAACACAGCAATGCAGGTCAAAAGGGCCATTTCCATGAGCCAAGGAGAAAGAACCTGAACAGGTAAAGTAATGAAAGCTGTTTCTGTTGCCCAGGCAACCTGGCATTACTCTTTAAAACACGTCCACGGTTGCATGGAAGGGGCTGCTTACCTTTGGTAGCTCTTTGAGTTGGTTGGCATCAAGGAGAAGCTCTTCCAGGCTGCGACTGTAGCGGAATATCTCATCAGGGACAGTGTGCAGGTTGCAGTGCCGCTTGTCCACCGACTCGACGTGGCGGTTGCAGCGCCACAGAGGAATGCACTTCAGCATGTCCGGCCGCCGGGGGGGATATGCTTGCCGGCGCTACTGAGATCTCCGCATCGGAGGGTGAAGGTCAGCAGGAGAGAAGGTATTTTGCGGGAGAGGGCCTCCCCGATGTCAAATCACTTGATGTCTTCTCACGGCTAACGGGAACAGAAGGCCGAAATCCACTTAGAAACAAAATAATCCCCTGATCTTCGAGCGATATTCCCAGTTTCAGTTCAGGCGTGATCGAGGGTGGTCAGTCAGCTTCGCCTTCGCGTCATCCACCCCGGAATTACAATTAGCATAACCGGGAACTCCCGCTTGGGGGAATATTCTCCTTACTTTTTTTTCACTTGTTCACAGTAATAAAGTAGCGTTAGCTCGTTTCGTGACTACCTCTCCCACCATCCCATGCAAATACAACGCTCCACGGGGTTAGCCTAACAGCGTGCAGCCAGCGACCCACTTGTGTAGAAACATTGATGGAAGTATCTAATACACCAGTGGCTATCCTCAACTTCCATCCAACAAAAAGAGACGATCTAGCAGCACAAATCGGTTTACACAAACATTGACACAAGTCAGAAAAAATTACCCGACTGTGGATGCGCAGGAACGTTCTCGTCCGCACCGGTTGTGTTGTTAGCGGGTTAGCAACATTAGCTTACATCGGCTAGTAGCTGACTGAATGCCTTTGTGCCCAGTTGTCGTTAGCTAATACCAGTAAATGGAAAGCTACGGAAAGATCTTAACGGGACAGATGTATACAACAGCTGCATCCCAACAGGCGTCAAAGTAACTACACTTGGGCTGCTGTTTCAACGCGACATGACGCTAGGTATAATGCCAGCAACGACCAGGAGTTTGGGCAACAGCGTCGTATCCCTCCCCTGGTTGAACCGAGGTAGGCGGGTTTGGTGTGGGCGGGGACAATGTTGGAGCCAGAAAGGCACCCTAGTCCACAGCGACACCATGTGGCGGAGGCCAGCACTTACACGGTTCCGAATTTTGTCTTTATTGTCTTACTAAACTATTCATGAGTTTTATTAAAATACACTCTCCTGCTTTCAGTAAGGTTAAATTGCTGGCCTGAAAGTATATTAACAGAAAGTATATTAACTAAATGGCCATTTCCACAATAATAAGAAATCACATTTTTGTTTTCATCCTTTAATTGTAGAAAGAAACAAAGTGTTTACATGACCTGGCAAGTACATGAAAAGAAAAAAGGACCATAGGCAGGGGCAAAAACTAAATTTGAGGTCTTAAAAAAAAAACAAAAAAACATTCTTACAATGAGTCTTCACTAATCACAAAGCAAACTGACAATATTTTATTAAATTCCCCCAAATGTGTTGACAGTATTAACAGCTATTAAAAAAAATAAAAACGGTTACAGGTTTCAGAGGCCCACATCCGTAGTTGCAGTAATCTGTGGCTGAATGATTTGGGTTAGAGTATGGGGAAAACAGACGTTTCACGCAGAGAGGTCACTGCTGTTGAAACGGTCTTGATCGTATACCTCTGCCACAACTTTACGTCCACCAAACCAACGGTCGTTGAGAGCTTGGATAGCTTTGTTCATCTCTGAAGCTGCAGAAAACTCAACAAAGATTTTGACAATGATGTCTGCATCCTCCTCTTCTCCCTGCTTTTCTTGGTATATGATGACTCTGTTGACGGTGCCAAACTTGCCACACTCTTCCGTCACCTCACCCTCCAGGTCGTCGTCTATGTCTTCTGGTCCAACCATATTTCGGAGCACCATCACCGTAGACTGCACAGGAGCAAACAACTGAGTCATTTTCCTAAAGAAAAAGGATTTTTTTGTTTGTTTGTTTTAAACTACCAGCAAGCTTACCTCTGACTTTCTGAGAAGTTTCTGCATCACCATGTGTCTGGCGCTGCTCCCAGAGATGCTCATGTGCTCCTGGTCACTCAGCATCTCCTGCCCTGTGCCATCCTGGAGTGTTTCCTCTTTTTCCTCTTTCCTCTCTTGTTGGATGGCGCCAGCAACCTGGGTCGAAGGGATTGGCGGCGTTGCAAGCACGGGGTTCACAAGACCAACCTGGGGAAGCACTGGTATGGGAGGCCGTACTGGAGTCACTCCTATCAGGAGGGGGCAGATGTGCAGATTAATAACAGCCACCTTCGTCATAACTGCTTAAAAACACCGTCCAGTTTGCGTCCCTGATGAAAGTCTTTAAGCCTGACATACCTGTGATGACCCCGGGTGCCTGGGCAGCCATAACAGCCTGAGGTATTCCCATTTGCTGACCAAGAAGCTGGGGCGCAGCTAAAGCCCCTAAAACTGACGCACCAGCTACAGCCTCCTTAAGAGAGGGGGGGGCCGAAGACATTAGGCAAGGGAAACACACAGAACACAGCACAAGGCAGCACAGTCAACGATCACACAGCATGACAGAGGGTCAACCTGGCCTACCTCTGATAAACTGCATACATATACATCGCATCGTCGTTATGACTGGGCAGATCTTTAGCTCTGCACCAAACTATTTGGTATACATGACGTCTGCGGTTGGATATATACTAGATTTGAAAACTATTGTACTATTTATGGCCTTCTCCCATACACCCCTAGAAAACTGTATGACCTTTTTTGTTTATGCTTTTTTGGTTTATTCTACCTAGGTCTGGGTCATATTTACCTGTAAGGCCATTAAATCCCTTTGGAAGGGATTCATACTTGCCTGGGCCGTTATCTTAGCGGTAGCTGCCGCTGCAGCCACAGCTGCAG
Source organism: Arothron firmamentum (assembly GCA_016586285.1). Lineage (NCBI taxonomy): Eukaryota > Metazoa > Chordata > Actinopteri > Tetraodontiformes > Tetraodontidae > Arothron > Arothron firmamentum. The sequence goes on along the minus strand of BJFM01001201.1, from coordinate 76,145 downwards.
CTGGTGGCAGACCACCAGGAGTTGTGGGGGTCAGTAGGGGCATAGGCGGTGTCACTGCTTTGCCCACCCGCAGGTACTGACCCCCAAGGTCAAAGAGGTTCATAGAAGAGACAGCGTCCAATGCTGACTGAGGCTTTTCATATTCTGCAAGTGAATAGAACAACCATTAACGGCAGAGTGATGTGACACAGCGAGGGCGAGAGATTTGTGGAGCCCTCAGCTCACCAATGAAGCCAAAGCCTCTATGTCGCCCTGAAGTGGGGTCTCTGGCTAACATACAAGACTTGATCCGTCCAAAGGCCTCAAACACACTCTTGATGTCGTCGTCTGATAGGTCAGGGTGGACCGACGCCACGTATATCCGGTTAAAGGCACGTGCCTCCTCTGCCAGTTGGTCAATGATGGGTTGCGCCTGACCGATGTTACTTGGCCGCCCAACCTATAGCACAGATCAAACCAGCAACGCAACTGAAGAAAGGGTTTGATGAACCAACCACGATCGCTCGCCTTCAAGACTTCGAGCAGAGAGCCAACGCTTCACCTCCAATCCAAGGAAGAGAGGTGAAACATCCTCCAGTTGACTCTCCGTTGAAGCTCGATTCATTACCATGACCCAGAGGATCGAGAACCTTCGTGGACACCATTCTATTGGTAGCGACGCTGGAAAATAAACGCTTCCTGACTTCTTCATTTCATCAAATAAGGAACCAAGCTACCTAATCGACGCGCTTTTGCGATCTGTGCTAGAGATGGGGCAGCCAATTAACAACAACCAGGCGCAGTCCTTCATCAGCACCGCATGGTTACAGAGTGATGCAGTGCACCCTTAGGAATCCTGCTGGAGCTGGTCACTTAAGCAGCTTTTATGAAATCAAGGAAGCACAACGCACAAGACAGGAACACATCCACACAAATTAAAAAAAAAAAAAAAAAAAGGAAACAAACCTGGAATAAACAGACAGACAAGCAAAGAAAGAAAAATTAGTCAGTAAAAGCAGGTAATGACCAAATAGCACAAACCCCCTGATAAGCTCAGTGTGTTGATGGATTTATCCCTGTGTTCATTATTTCCGGGCAACATACCTTAATGTTTCTCCCCCCTAACATGACTGAGTTCATCTGCTCCAGCGCCAGCTGTGCAGCCTCTGGCACGTCATATTCTACAAAGGCAAACCCCTGCATGGCAAGATGAAGGGACCAAACAAAATATAGAAAAGTTAATCTTTTGTTTGAGGAAAAGCAGAAATTAGGTGAAAACTTGATACCGACCTTGTGCTTCATTGTTACGGAATCCCAGGACATGTCAATGCTCTTGATGGGACCGAAGGGTGCAAAGGCCTGTCTGATGGTGTCCTCCCCGAGCTCGTAGTATATGGAGCCCACATACACCCGACACATTATGGCTAGCGCACGCTGTCTTTGAGCTGCCACCTGCCATGTGGAGAAAATAACACATAAGCATTAGAGAATAAACAAGATGGAAGAGACACACAAATATGAATGTATTTTCTACTGTGCTGTCTTTCCTCAAAAAGAGTTGGAGGCCAAGTCCAAGTAGCAGGTACTGGGATACTGTAATCAGTGCACAGCATTTATAAAAAAAAAAAAAATCAAAAAAAAAAAAAAAAAAAATCAAAAACAAAAACAAAAAAACAAAACAACTTACTGTTGTAAAATATTGATGTACCCACTTATAGTTACAATATGGCCTCTAATCTGTTATAATTTAAAAGTCACAGGGAGTGAAACACACTGATGTGATTAACATGCACAGCCCTCATAAGTATTTGGCTTCAGTAACTGACCTGTAGTCCAGGGACGCAAGTAAGGTAACAAAAGTAACCTGGGAGTTCAAACGAAATCCATACAAATTCTTGCTGAAAGCATTTCAAAGTTTTTCCTCAAGTGTAAGAGGATTTTAACCACCAAAAGTTGCTGTGTATGTCTGATGAAATCAATCAACTGGTTTCATTCTAAAGCCAACAGAGTATGCTAACGCATAAGACCTATTAATGACATCATATAAAGTGGACTGGGTTATTACACACTTGACTTTGAGATGGCCGAAAAGATCCCTGTTACAACAGTTCTCTCATTTTGGTGCATTAAAGGGATTGCTATCCCTCTTTCATCCCATGCCGAGGAGTTTCACTTTTAAAAAGGAGCAAATGCATATTTTTCAAAGAGAAGTGACCTTTCTCATTGTACGTATATATAACTCCAAAAATGGCAAAGTTTCCAACTGTAAACAGGGCTGCACAATTTAACAACGGTCACAATTGTAACTCTCTTTGTTTAAACAATCACAATCCAGTGACACTGAAAAACATGTGCATTTGCCACAGACCACACAACCTAGAGCTGTACAGATACTTCACACCTAACATACCGGTCGAACCAAGCAGATTGTGTGATGCTTGGAAATGTATTAAATTTAATATAAGCAGGACAAAATAATATGGAAAGAATTCTTTAAAGTTATAACTGCACCTTGATCCTAAAAACACAAACGACACTATGATTAATGTATCGCAGACAAGAAAACGTTGCAATGACTGCTGACAAGTGTGCCCGTCTTCATATTCAACAACACAAGCAATGCAGATGCTGGGAAAACAGGAAACAGACTGTAAGACTGTCACAGCATTTCCATGAGCAAATATTTTTCCACTGCAGCATTGACTGACAGTTCTATGAATATTCCTGGCACCTATTAGAAGCAACTGCCCAAAAAAAGTAACAGTGCAGCCCCATCAACCAAGAAAAAAAATACTTCAAACATAAGGGATCACACACGGTCACAAGTACACTAAGAGAGGAGAGCCACGTTTTCTTACAAAATATGCATTTTGTAAGGTAAAAAGGCAAGGGTTGTTGCCAAAGCAACCAGTAAAAGAAGGGTAACAGTCCTTTCCATTGGGAATGCGCACAGAAGAAAATTTAATAATCTATTGACCGATTGTAAAGGTGAGAGAGGATCTCCAAAGCCCATTGTCACTGCTGCCATCTGAAAGACAGTAAAGATGAAAAAAGTGCTGAGAAGTAGGTGAAATAGTCTCTTAGCTTTGAATTTTCAAAACTGTCATTGCTTGCTAGATAGATAAAAGCGGTTATGCTAACACTATAACCTCTTAAACAGCACACATTTGAAGGAGCTGACTCCCCTCTCTAGATAACAAAATACCACAAACCAATAAATATTAACAATTCCCCTTTAAAGTGCCAAGCATTAACATAGCCAAAGCCTTCACGATGATCTCTCCATCTGAAAAAGAACAGAGGCAACAGAACGGGCACACAGTCGACACATTTTTTCCACAGCAAACTTCCAAAAGACCTGTACTGCAACCAACAGTTGTGTCAAGAGACTTCAACATTAGTAACATAAGGAAAGACTACTGAGGACTCTGAAGGCACGTGTATTACAACGCTGTTTGATTCAGTCCCAAATATTTTTCACATCTCACCTGCAGGTTGGTGAGCTGCTGTTGCTGATGGGCAATGGTCTGCTTCACCAACACGCTCTTAATACTTTGTTCCATGGCATACTTCTTTGCCTGGAAAATACAAAAACAAAGTATACTGACTGATGAGTTAAGAGGCTATAATTTCTAATTTATCCATTTTTTATTTTTTTTTAAATGTTGTAGTTGGGTAGCTATGATTTATTCTGGAATAACCCACCCTCTGTAGCGCCTCCTGCTGCTCTGGGGTGAGAGGCGGAAGGCCAAGCTTGGAGCCTGTGCCCTGTCCATTCTCCATCGTCAGAGCTTCACCACCCTGTAATCCCAAAACAGCAAGGTTAATTTGTTTAAACACTAAAATACATTACACGGTTGAAAACAGTCTGTAACACCTGTCCGAATCTACATATCTAAAATATCCAGCAAATAAATCCTTATAATAATAATCACATCTCGTCAGATATAGCAGTTTACTATTAAATACGGCAGCAAATACATATGATACAACCGGATTTGAACAATGCAGGGCCGGACGAACTCCTTACCTACGCAACTTGCTAATCGTTGGGTCCACCAATATGAGACGGTTAAGCCCCCAAGGGGAAGTTGAATGGTGGGAAGGCTTTAACAATTCAACAAATTCTAGGGGGAAATTTAAAGAAAAATGCCTTCAGACTAACATTTACAAAAATATACAGGCACCCAATACTTAATTTATACCGCAACACAGTCAACCTGCCTTCCTTAATAATTTGATTAGCTAACGTTAGCGCGGAGCACATGGATGCTAAAGGTGTTCGTTCCCAAATATCGGTAATATAGTACAATAAGCAGAATTTGGAGGGTGGACAAAGCCAACTGTAGGTAGGAGAATTGTAACATGCACTTAAATGCAGCCCATTCAGCTAAACTGTACAACTATTACATTAACCGCCTCTGCATACACGAGGCCTGCTTTTCGTTTGGCTTGCGACAACAACGGTTAAACTAGCATGGATCGTGCTAACTGGAATTAGCTTAGCACCTATTACTAGGGCGCGTGAAGCAGCTGTACCCCCCGACCAAAATATACTTAGAGTGAAAGGAAAATTAGCTTCATGCATTTTACTGCGTTAATGTATTACGCGGATACAAAAAAAATATACCTGAGAAATATTAATTACTCTCAATCTAGGAATTTATTTACCGCAGTCTCCGTTACCGCCATGTAGCACTCCTTGCAGAGACCCGGATACACCAAAGCTCGTGAGACTGTTGTTGTTTCAATGGATGGTATCGCGAGAGTTGGCTGACAATGAAAAAGGCTGGCCAAAATGAGGGATGGTGCAAAAATGCCGAGCAATCAGGCTAATGCACGACCTGATTACTAATTGTAGCTAGGGCTGAATAACTCGATGTTAATAAAGCCCTGAATTTCTATGCTAGTTTAAGTCTGGCAGGGCATATTTTTATGAATAACCGTGATTATAAGTAAGCGTCTCAAAATTTAACGGAAAATGTTGGCAGTACCTAAGATCTACTAGTCCTAAAATATTATACAGTATATTACAAAATCCGTTCCATTTTAAGTTGAATTAGAACATATAATTTAAAATAATTTTAAACACAACCAAGGGAACACATTATTTATTGTCATGTAATTAACTGCAGTAGCTACAATATTAAACAAAGGTTTTAATTAAAACACACCCAATGGCAAGTTTCATTCAGACAGTTCACGGGAAGAAGAGTAAGTTAACATAAGACTGATATGAATGGTTTCATAATTGCGCAGTCTAAACATTCATGTTCATGGTCAGGTCCTTTGTGGAACTGAACTGTAACTGACAAAGGCATAATGCAGCTATGAATGGTTGCAGGCAATTAAGACATGCAGCTCTTAAGATGAAAATAACATTGGCACTGCATTGCGATAAAACTGTAATTAAATGTAAACCCCTTTTATTAACCACAAATATATACACCACATCCTTTGAATTTCTGGGACCCATGTTCCCAGTCACACAGACAAAAAGAGATCGAGACAGAGCAAGAATAAAAATCTTAAGCAATGACTGTACAGCAACAGAACTGTAAATGCTCACCTTACACATCCTGGCAAAAAGGTGGAACAATATAAACCTGACAAACAAGTGTACTATCGCCATTTCTGCTGTGTAGTTTTAAGGACAATTCTAATCTCTTGTATGAGACCAAGATCGTGTTCTTGAAAAGCCCTGGCCGTAATATCATGCATTCTTGCATTTTTATATGTGTGGGAGCTGCAGTGCAATCAAAAGTTTATACTGATGGAACCGCAGCAGATTGGTGGAAAATGAGAAACATATGACAAGCAGCCCATGTTGGGAAGAACTGTTACTCATTTGGACCACCATACATTCTTGTCTCTTCTTCAAAACCCCTGTAGACACTTACAAAGTTATTCAGATGTTAAAAATATCCTTGGATGGTTTGGTAAGGACCACAAAAATAAGTGTAGCAATAATATTTATCAACAATATAGCATTTATACATGTATTAAATCAATGATTCTTTTCCCGATTTTAACTATTGGGCTATAATTTTATTTTACAAGATTCAAGTAATGTATTCTAATTTTTAAAGACAAATGTAGCTTTTTTCTAAACTAATAACCTAGAGGCATTATTCCGCTGTAATACAACTGCATTGCAGCTGCTCATTTTCATATACTCATAAAGCTGGAGTGAATGCATTTGCTTTTGGAACAGTCTAATCTGAATAATTGAAATTTCTATTTTCCACTTTTGGGTATGATGCCATGTTATTGGGAATTTCTGTCCAGAGTACATTGCCAAATCAGGCACTTTGCAAGTCTTTGGCTTTCAGAGTTTCACAGGGAAAACCCTTAAGAGCACTACAGGCAAATAAAAGCAGGCATCACCTCACTGTTCTTTAGTATATTTAAGGACGGTGTGTTGTACTGCTCTGGGAGAAGAAGCCTTTGACCCCAATTTAATAAGTTGTGTTAAATTCGCAGGTATGTGTAAATTTGCAGGTAAATTCATGTGCAAAGCCTCAAAGTTTCACAGTAAAACAGAAATAAATAGGTGAAATGACAACAATGCATACTGAACAGAATATTAAATCTGTAAAATAACAATAAATCAATGGTTTCAACTTGTAGGAGCGACTATTTTCAGCTTATCTGTTCACAATTCATTGTAAATATATCAAATCAAAGTTGTGATATGAGTGCAAATGAGGCTCTTGAGTCCTTCTGAAGAGATAGCTGCTGCATTTGGAAGTATCATATCCTTTCCGAATAGTGGCATTATGAAAAAGCCAAGCTGTCAAGATATTCTAAGGCATGTTAGCCCTTTTAGGCGGGGAGGATGTCAGTCTTCTACTATGGTGTGGGCTCGCTGAATGCAGCCACAATGCCTCCGGCTCTCCAACCAGACAAGCGCTCAGTTCCTGCTCAGCTGAGGGATTCACCCTTTCCTTCTCGGATCATTTTCAGCTCCATCCCCATTTTTAAACTCCCCAGTCGGGTCAGCTATCATCACTCTCTCTCTCTATCCATGGCTGTGTGATTCTGCCCACTGCCCTCTTCCTGTACTGATCCACTCCATCAACAACTGGGCCCATCTGTCCAGGCCACCCAGTCCAGTGGGCCAGACCCCCATTCACCTCATCACTGTGTGCTCCCGCTGGCAAACGTTCGAACTCGGTGTCGGCTTATGGCATCCTCCAGGAATCCTGCGACCTTCTCACTGTCCTCCTACAGGTTAAAAGAACATGTTTACATCCCCCAAGAACAGTAAAATAAGAAATGCTGCTAAAAACAGTATTTATATCTACCTCGTTTATGAAGGCATAGTGAACAAGCTCGCTTGCGAGGTCTTTGGAGGTGTCAGCTGAAAGTTTGGCATGAAAGAATTCATTCACATTACAACCATACCAGTGAACAGTGTTTTTTAATCCTTTTTTTTTTTTTTTTTTTTACAAATTTCCTACCTGATATGACAAAAAATACTTAAAATATTAGACAATGTTATAACAAACATTATCTGACAGTTAATGACAAATTTAGATTAACAATACTTTATTCAAAGTTCAAAGATTCAAAGATTTTATTCAGATCTTTTTTCTCGTATCAACATTAGGCTCTCACAGGTAATACACATTAACAAAGAATTCGGTAATTAAATAATCAGATGGTAACTAAATGATCGGATCACTTATTACTACGGTAATCTCTTTATTTAATTCTTATTTCTGCGATTCAGTAACATCAGTTAGTCTTTGCTTACTTGGAAAGATGTCGCAGCTCAGGTGCCTATGAAGTTTGTCATCCATCTTCAGAAATAAAGACAGCTGGCAGGAGACCAAAAAGGGAATTTAAATCACACTGAATTTATGTTTAAATGTACAATGATAATAAACAAAGCATGCACCTTTAGCAGTGAGTAACTAAAAGAATTCCAGTCTTTGAGATATTCAAATAAAGTAATTTTAAGAAAAAAAAACATTACAGATAATACTCCAATTTTTATTGGTAGAGAGAGATTCTAGTACAATTGTTTAAATATACTAGAATATCTCTCTACCAATACTAATAATACCAATAACTAGGTCAGGAAAAGTATTTAAACTAAAATAAGCAAAGTACCTGTAATATTATGTGACTCACATGAGTTTTGGTCCCTTCTTCATTTGACTCCAAATTACAATGCATCTGAACAACCTACAACAGAAACAGTGTTCCAGTATGAGAATTTTCACGTTATAAGACACGTTAAATTCAGCGAAAGAGTTCTAAATGATGTCAATCCTTGCTGTCATCTTGTGTCGAACCTTTCTGGTTTCTGTCTCCTGGGGCTCAGGAGTCGGCGTCTTCACCGTCTCAACCTGCTCCTGAGACAACGACAGAGCTCGAGGGACGGGGTGAGGCCAGGACGAGGCAAAATTCATCAGGGGATAAATCCCATTCCTGCAAGGAAGGAATTATGCTTTTATCTCATAATCTTCCACAAAATAAGCAATAATTTGGTTTTACTCACTTGACATCCTCCAGAAACTTGTCAAGCTCTAAGGGGGACACATGGGAATATCTGCAGGACAGGAGGAAACATAAACAAGCAGCCAGCAAGGGTAATTTGTTGCATTTTGAAAGCAGTTTGTGCCACATTACTTGAGCTGAACTCCTTGTCTGTCTCTGTGTTTAATCTCAGCCATGACAGCGTTGGGATCGATGGACTTGGTTTTTTCTTCCACACAATTTTCTGGAAGTAAATCTGCGAATGCAAACAGCTTCAGATGTTAAAACCTTCTAAAAACCGTGTGATACAGCTGAAGATTGTGCAAAGGAGCCAGCAAAAATGACCACAGGCACTGAAAGAGGAGCAATTGCTGCGCCATGCTCCGCGAGTGGCGATGACAAACTCACACTGGTTATTGATGAGGCAGTGGGCGGCGAGCAGTTTGAGGGAGTGGACCTCAAACAACACACGGTGGAAGAGAAGATCGTGAGCGGTAGGACGGAGCTTAGCTTCATGGCGCAAACAGGACTGAGTGAACTCCTGCAGGAAGTCCAACACATAACTAGAGCATCCAGTGTGTTCTGGATTTTATCACTTACATGAAATACGGCAACACAGAGTTAGCAGAGTAATGTAGAGCAGTCATCCTTGTTATGATGTTGTGTATCAAGGACATGAGGTATTTCCGACACTCACTCTCATGAGAGGATCTTCCAGAGAGTGGCCTGCATTGACGATGGCCTCTTTGGAGACTACACTATCTCCGTTGGCCTGTATCTCCAAAACAGCCATCTGCAGCGAGGATATAAATAATGTGTTAGTGTGATGAGCACACGTAACACTCGGAATCACAGATGGGACTCTCTCAAGTCTGGTTCTCTCACCTCTAAAGCACAGATGCCAAAGGAGAAAATATCGATGGCATAATCATCTTCACCAGCTAGAAACAAAAAGGACAAGCAAAGATTATTTTATATATTTATAAAAACTGAAGTTTAACTTCAGGATTGACACCCGCCTCCATATTCTGGGGCAAAAAAGTGAAGATTCCGCTGTTCATCGCGGTGTTGTCTCCCTTTTCCATGCACACTAGCATCTGGAAACACTGATTGAAGAAGACAAAAATTATACATAAGCGGGACTAAACTGACGTGTGCAGGTGCAAATGATTCATTTCTTACCGTTAACAAATAGCCGGTGCCACACTGTGGGAGGAAAATTAAGCATAATTGAGATATTTCAGCCACAAAGATGGTTGCAGTAACATAAACATCCCAGCTGGGGGCAGACCTGAGCCGATCTTGATGAGGCCGTTGTGCTGAATGAAGATGGTGTCACAAGTTAGGTTGCCATGGATTATGGGTGGGTCACAAGAGTGCAGATAACTGCCAGAAAACAACAAAACATCCGGTAAAGACTTTGATAAAAACTGAGGAAGTGAAACATTATTCAGAAAAGAATCTGGCTGTACCTGAGAGCAGACAGAATCTGGGTGCACCATCTCTTCCAGGCCTAAAAAATATAACAGTGTGCATCTAAACTTTATTATGATGTATTTGAAAAAGACAACAGAGGAGATGATCTGTCAAATTTTTTTGTGATCTACCATCCTGTGAGGAATATACAGTAGACCTATGCAGTGAGTGGGCTGCAGTACCCTGGGCCGCCACCAGGGGCACACACGTAAACAAAGGCAAAGGCTGACCTTCACATTCATGGTCTTGTGATTTTTCTTTGTTTTCTTCAGAAACTGCTTTAGGCTGCCAGAGGACATGTACTCTGTGATGAAGATAACCTGTGAGGAAACCGACAGCAGGAGTTAGAGTGTTTAAAAAGTGTATAAAGAAGGAAAAACATACATACCCGTGCCTGACTCTCCTTCATATCCAGCCAGTACTTGTGGAACTTGACAATGTTGGGGTGTTCAACCTGCATTAGATTCTCAAACATCTCTTTGATCTTCTCCTGAAAAAGACAGATGTGTTTATCATCCTTTTGTGCTCCACTCTTAAAACCTTTAAACAACCACAAAAGTCACGAGTAACGCGAGTAATGAAATAAATATTAAACATCTGCAACAACTTTAGTCTTTTCTTTCTTGTAAAAGCATTTTTTTTGAAAGTACGGTAATATATGGTATGTTGTTGCAAATAAAATCATCATATAGAAGCACCTTGTGTATAGAATGTATAAACTGCTCATCTACTGCTCGTTGTCTTAGCATAAAACCAAAAGGTGAAGTACCTCCTGAGCTTTGAAGACCTTCTTGTCAGAGAAAAGAACCTCGTTCCACACCACCTCCACCCCCTCCTCTGTGTCCATGGCCAGAGAGGCGCTTTCCACACCTGGAACATTTCCTTGGCTGACCTGCAGGGGGCAGACAGGGTCGTTTAAACCGTGAGTCAATTAATCTTTCTAATTTTGAGATAAAACACAGCTGAAATCCTTGAAGTCTTCTTACTAAGCTGCTGTTTGGAAAAGAGTCGCTGAGAGCAATGTAAAGGTTAACACCACTCTATTGTTGCAGTGGGGAATAAAAAGCAATTAACTAGGAGGTGCTAAAATGTTAAATAGCTGCATGAAAAAACACTTCATTAGTCATTTGTTTTCAGTGTCACTCATTATTAAAAAATGATACAATTTACTGAAACTACTTTTCCTTTTCATTGTCTTTCATGCTCTCAGCTAAAATCTCTCGTCTAATTTCCTATTCCAATGCCATAAAATCCATTTTTCATCCTTTAGAGCCTGAGAGGGAACCAGAGTGGACAGATTATATGAGAGGTCTGAGCCTGAGAGAAGGGGAGCAAAGAGCGGGTGGATTAGCAAGAACCGGGGAGAAGTATTGTAAAAGGAGGATGAAGAGGGATGAAACACTGGAGAGGAAATAAAGGAGGTAGCAGAAAAACTCTGGGTCCCACCCTTGAATTTATACCAACATCGACTCAACTGCAAATAAATACTCTTGAAAAGTCTTTAAAAAAAAAAAAGCAAACCCTGAAGACGGAGCAAATGCAACTGCACATTCATTACTGCTCATTACCGCTAAAGGCTAACATTGATATGTTCTACAGGGCTGCAATTGTACCTCATGACATCATCAACCGAGACTCCAAAATATCTGTCTGTACCTGAGAAGGAGGTTTAACCAAAAGCAAACACTAAAGGGACAAACAGCAATCAGACTCACCACAAAAGCTCCTATATATACATTTATACATAATTTTTGAGCTGCTGATGTTTTTCTGCGAGGATACGGCCTCAGCCCGTGTTTGTGGCTCACCGTTGTGGTGCAGCTTCAAGCCTCTCTGCAGGCAGTAAATGAGGGCAACACTCTTCAGAAAGATTATTGTCTGATTATTGGGATTACAGAGCTGCCACACAATGCTCTGATTGGCTGATACGTAACAGAATCCTTTCACTTCAACAGCGAGCGGGACGGAAAACTCTGCCAAAAGCCTCAGCTGCTGTTTATTTTCTCTAGATGTTGAGAAACACTCGGTCCCCAGTCCCAGCCTTTGCTTGCCAGGGGTCCGATGCTTGGTCATGTTAGCTTGAGACTTGTAAACATCACACCAGATGCTGCGCGTTGATTGGCTGCTGCAAGGGCAGTGGGTTTACAGTGAAGAGAGATGTTAAAGGATCGTGTGTACCTGTCAGCTTCTAATATTTGTTAACTTTATCCAAGTCGGCTAAAAAAGACGTCCTGGGCCCCCTCAGTGCATCACAACATAATGCTGTCCTGTGCGTTTATTCCTCTCATGGTCAGTTTAGTTTATATTTACCTGAGCCAATGTTTTAGATCATGAAACACCACTTTTTACTCTCCTCAAACACTGCTGCTGTGAGAAGGTCTTAGCTTCTAGCAGCTTCACTTGCAGCAGATCATCAATTTTAGGGAAATTCTAATTCTACTAAGTTATGGCCATATGGCTTTACTACTAATGCTTTGAATGAAATGCTCGTATTTGCAGTTTTAGTCCATTAATCTCTCTCAAAATAATCCAAAAGTAGTGAGGAGTCAAAAGGAGGAAACAGACCAACTTTGCATAACCATGATGTGAAGTTACTGGACATTTCTATTTATGCTGCTTCAATGAAAATCTCTGGCAAATGGGTCCAAAAATTGAAAGACATAAACCAGATGGATCATAAAGGGTCCCTGATCCATGCCACAGGTGCAACCAGCAGGCGTGCGTCAGTGAATTTATTTAAATGGAGAGTCATCAGGTCAGGACCTCTTAAATGACCTTTGAGGGAGTAAAGGCGATAAACTCGAGTGATGAGTAACAAATTACAGCACATCACCTCCCTCGCTGCCATTTGTCCTCCTTCTGAGAAACGTCTTTGTCTGAGATAGTGTGTGGGTCCACAAAGAGCTTTGTCTCCCACGCTTTTGCGCTCACACCTCCACGATGAGACGATGTGATGCAGCACATTCATATTTAAAAAGCCAAATCTGCGCAGAGACGACATCCAAGTAATCTGCATTACGCTGTAGTAGACAGCCGCCGGGCGTCTCTGTATGCAAATGAGCACATGCAGGGATTCTGAGGTGGCATCAAACAGGATGAAAGCGTTGCAGGGAATGCAAATGTGGAGGGTATGGCGGAAGAAAGGTGCTACCGCTGCAATTCAAACAGTCATAAATCTGCTGCTGCTCCACAAGCAATCCAGATTTAATTATAGATGTCTTCCAATATCATCTAGAAAGTTAAAAAGTACAACTCAGCTGTGATAAAGCCGGTGGCTGAACAGCAGGCTAATGTCCTACGTGTGTTGTGTCCACTGAGGTGGACTCTAAATGGATGCTTATGTTGCTGTACGCTTGCTAGCGTTAATGTGCTGAGCTGACAGCCGTAAATTGGCTGTGCCAAACTCACCTCTGCCCCAGGAACTGACTCTGCACTCAGGGAGCCAGACAGCATTCTTCTGAGAGCAGTAGTTATCGCAGCTCTCATGCACTAACAATGCAATAACGTGTCTAGCAGCACTATAATAATCATATATCAGGAGCAAAGCTCTCTTACACTGAGTAAATCTGACTTTAAACACAAATCGACTAGAGTTAAAAAAATGAGATCCACTTAACTTTGTGAGTTTAAGCTTTATTTCTAAAATGTTGTGAACCAGAAGTACCTCCCCTTCCTGCAAGATAGAGGTCCAGGAGTGTCGCTACAGCGGCATCGTTCCCCTCTCCTCCTCCTCCTTTTTTTTTTTTTTTAACTTTAGGTGCATTTAAAATGAGTGATCCTTTATAAGGCCAGGCCCTTGGGGCTGAACTCTGACCTCCAACAGTAGCTGGAGCATACCTCCCTAGTCTGGATGTATTCCATTGCCTACACTGCATAAGCACAAGACAGAAGCATCTGAAACAAAAGCAGAAAGGTTCTGCTTGATTTTTTTTTTTTTATGAATTATAAAAAACATAAACATAAATACATCTCTTTTGTAGGAGGGCTATATTGATAAAAAGCTAATCCACAATAAGCACTTTTTTGTAAAATCCTGGAGGAACTAATTTGCTATTTTTGGTGGTTTTAGCTGCACAAACATGCAAAAAAAAAAAACACAGGAAGAAACCAGACTTATGAGCCAAGAACCGTGTCACACCAAGCATCTCCCATCGGGGCCTGGAGCCGCCGACCGTCTGCTGACCTTCACCAGCAACATGAGTCCGCCCCAACTTCCGCAACCCCCCCCAGGACATTACATGTATGGCACACAATCAGGTCAGCATTCCAATCTGTGTGTGTCTGCTCAGTGTGGGGCGTAACGAGATGGCAAAGGCCATGGCGACTCGAGCCGGGGACAGCAAATATGCAACCCTGCGCAACTGAAGACAATTTTTCACATTAATTCAACCCACGTCACACTACATCAACAAAGGTGCTCGGTCTTCAGGGAGGGTGAGAGGTTCACGCACTTTGGAAGGACACAGGAGGTCAACCAGGCTGTGAGAGGAGCCTTCAGCCTTCATCACGTCTCACTTATTCATTTTCTTGTTGAGTGGGTAAAGCTCTCCGCTAAGAGGAATGTAGGACAGCGTGGCAGGTTATCAGAGCAGAGAGCTGCTGGGAACCAAACACAGCAGACACAAAACAGCCAAAACAGCAAAAAACTGGGGCACAATAAGCACCAAGACGCCTTCAAAAAAGATTCTAAACTGTTTCCTTTCTGCAGAGCAATTAAGATGAAGCCTTCTCTGCTTCTGCTGTTGTCCTCTGATTTCACAGCGATAAACCCACAAAATCATACGTACGAAAACTTAAAATGCTTTCTATAAATGTAAAAGACCCGTCTGACTGTCAGTTAAAAGACATTTGTCCACGACAAACCCCAGAAGCTTCCTGAGGCCGTCCAGCCAGGCAGCTGAGTGACAAAGGCTCGGCCCTTTTAACGCACACCCAATCAAACACTGCTGTGGGAAAAAACACACACAAGTCAAGTTTAGCACAATGGTGTTTGCTCAAGGATGTGACTTATAAATTCAGTGCTGCCATGAGCCCTTAAATGCAGCCAGTCTAACCAGTAAGAAACGGGTCATCAAAGGCTTTGGTGAAGAGTTCCAGTGATATATTGATTCAATGCAATTTCAACCTTAGGCTTCACACCACGTTACCTCGGAGGAGAAGAATTGTTCTAAAGGGACACAGCAGTCGACCGTTACCTCAGAGGGGGGTAACGCAGGAGGTTAACTAGTGCCAGCCCCGCGCGTCGGGTTGAATAAAGCAAACAGACGTTAGATCAAGAGGCATCCTGGTCCTGATGGAATCCTACGGAGAACCAATCTGTCAGATGTAGCTTAAATTTGTTTTTGCAGGCACAATGGTGCATAAAGTTGGAAGATCACACTATCATGCATGATATAATCTTATTTTTCTTTGGATTTAATCACAAGTGATATAGAACAGTAGGTAATGGTGTTTAAAAGCCTTTTATTTGATTTATACTGCCTCAGAAACAGGCCAAACCTGATTTCATAGACCACAGTCTCTCCTTGTGCCTCTTACAGGAGCAAAACACAGGTTCCTTCATTTCAATGTCACTGCAAAACGCTGCAGCAAATCCCCCAAATTTCCTGATTTTCCAGCTCCTGCAGAGCCAAACGTTCCCACAGAGGCAGAAATCTCTGAATCAATCTTCTTCAATCTCAGGGAATTGATTTGATAGTCAGAGCTGAGAATCAGGCCTCCGGAGTTTCTGTCTCCCGTCAGGTAAAAATGGCTTTATCTCGCTGACCAATGTCTTTACTTTTGAAATTCTGAAGAATTCTCTGTGCCGGCACGGCTTTTGAACGGGGCTACGCTCCTGACGTGGTGTTCCAGGCCCAGTTTCTGACAGCTCTGACTCGAGTCCAGGACGGCTCAGAGCTGAGGAAAGCATCTGCTGGACGGGGAATCGCCCAAAACTCCATCTAATGAAGGCAAAAACCACAGTATTTACTATTTGAGGGTGAGAAAGAATTTTTCAGATTTTAGCTGAGGTTCCATTCTTCATTATGATGCGGAGCCCTGGCACAGAGGGCCTCTATTAAAGGGTTTCTGGGGTGGGTGGTGAGAATGGACCCCCGATTCGCTGTGGCGAAGTTTAAACTCGCTGTCACTGTGCGGCCCACACATGCGCTATTTTGGCACCAAGAGGACAACTTCTGAATGTGGGAGAGGTTTTAAAATGGGGAGGAGGAGGAAGACTTATTTTCATGCATGATCCAGTTCTTGGAATAGAAGCAGTTTTAGACTGTGCACTTGCCTCAAGCCGAAGTCTGGGCCCCTTCCAGTCTCCTTAAAAAACACGAACAACCGACGTCCTTCAGCTCAGCAGATTATCAGGGTCTGGCGAAGCTCGCCCCTGCCATCCAGCTCACCATTCAGCAGGGTCGTTTCTGCCCTTTGGATTAACCAAGTCATGCTTGTAAATCCACCCTGTTGCTCTTAACGCTGCTGCTGCTAACTCGGTTGAAGCTTTTTTGTGTTATCTGAGCACCCAACCGCCACACACACACACACACACACGCACGCACGCACGCACACACACACCGACACAAACACACACACACTGAGCAGAGGTTCAAGTCATCCAATTTTCCAAGAAGCGACTCCAGAAAAAAGCTGTGTAACTGAGTCTCTGCCATAGACCCCTGTAACATTTAAAAGGTGTATGGAAACACACTATTGAACCAAAGAATCCACCTGGGGGGGGGGGGGTAGGATGCATCTAAGTGGTCCGTCTCACACCTAGTGTTGTGTTTAGAGGTTTTAATTAGAGGAGTGTCTGAAATTGAGCCTGTTAAAAAGCCCCACTGGTGGACAGAGGGGGGTTGTGTGTGTGTCATGTGGTATTGATTTTCCACGACGGTGGGTCCAGGTATTATGCCGAACGGGGCCTGACAACCTGAGCCGGCTCTCCAGCGAACAAAAGTGTGCTGGCAGACGTGCACGCAGACGGCAGGCGTCTACATTTTGGCCGTTACATAACATTTCAGACAAAGCTCAATGGGAGCGAGTGTGAAAGCACCGTGTGTGCTTGCAGGGTGGGGGGTCAGGGAGCATGTGTTTGTTTGTCCAAGCCCCCCCCCCCCCTACCCCCACCCCACCTACCTGACTGTACTTTCCGCACACGGAAGCAACAATGTGTGCCGTCATCGCATTAATACTTCAAGCATAAAAAGCAGCAAACATGCATCAGTCCTCCTTTGTTGCAGCTGACGGCTGCTTGGGTGCACGCAGCCACGGCTCCTGCACGAGGGAAACCTGCTTCACTGTCTGTTGTCAGGGCTGCACAGGCAACCAGACAAGCCCATGCAAATTCTGAATGCAAATGAGATCACGTCTGCCGAACAGCAGATTTGTGAGGGAGAGGACGCCTGACTTTAGCCTAGCTAGATGTTAGCGCAGCAAAGGAAGGAAAGCATTCAGTAGTATTGAAAATCACGTCTTTATGGCTGAAACTGAACTGCAAGTGCAGCCTTTTGTCCACTTGACCTTTTGGGACTTTTATTCCTTCCCATTCCTCGGCAGATCGGTCCTTTCTTTCTTCCACAGAATTCTGCAGAAGCTGTTTGTCAGCCGGTTTAGAAGAGTGACAACTCTCATCGCGCTTGAACGCTGTCCCCAAAACCAATATTTGTACAGTCCCTAACATGCACTTTAATATCCTGCTACCAATACAAAAGCACAAGTCTGAACAGCCCTCAGATAACTAGAAGGGAAAATGTTGCCTACATTCGACACCTTCCCTGCATGTTCCAGCCTAAATCATGACGTGTTCTTTCATAAGAGCCTCGCTGCCACACCTCTTTTTGTGCGCAGCTGACATATAAACAAAGACATCCAGCCTCAAAGTCACAAAATCTGTCGGGGTTGAGGTTCTAAGGAGTTAAACCGCTGAGACTCTGAAATCAGCTGCAGATGTGTGTGTCTAACTTGATTGAAAACGTGTTTATGGAGTCTTTATGCAAACTTCTGACCCGTGGCGAGGCCTGGCGGTCTGAGGGCAGATATTTCACTCTTTGATCGCAGGCATTTATAACACTCAGGGAGATATGAGGAGGTGGAGGACTTTGACCTTTAAGCAAAGGTTGGCTGGCCTTCTAACATTCAGTAACAATAACAATATTAACTGCTCCTTTCAGGTCATTAAACTCTCACCTTTCCACTTAGTCCAGCCTGCAAGAAGCCTGTGCAAACCTCCAATCAAGCTCCATACAGGCAGTAACGGGATCTAGCCATAGATTTCCTCCCTTAATGACATTTATTTCTTGTTTACAAAAGTTAAACCACCACATCAGACCTTCAACGCTCATTACGAGAACAATGGAAATGAATTTGGGTGTTTTCCGCCTGGAGTTAAAATTGTGTAAAGACATGAGGCAACCACAGCATCCAAAACACCAGTGGTGCATGAGCAGCACGCAAAACATCTACTGCTCATAGATAACAATCGGCTGACGTTCTGCAGCGGGGGGGGGGGGGGGGGGG
>BJFM01001201.1:30715-57691 GCA_016586285.1 Arothron firmamentum | reverse complement strand
GGGGGGGTCACACTGTTGTGTAATAAATAAAAGGCAGGAATATGAACGGAACTGCATCTTTCTCTCGACACCTGTCGTCTTCAGCATGTGGTCGTGCCTCTCTGGATCCAGTCTACAAAGAATTCACGTCACTTTCCAAAACAAAGGCTTTATTACTTTACTGCAAACCATTTTATCAACGATTATTTCAAATTTATGCACAATATGCAGCTCCACCCTCTTCGATTAAGATTTGGAGATTCGAGTGGAAAATCTGATCTGCACGATTCCAAATCACAGCTCCAGGAAACTGTTTCTTCACACGACGGCGGATATGTGCTCAACATGCCTGAGCGGGCGTGAGAGGCACTGGTGTCATGTGATATGAACTGCTGTGACAGCTCCGCGAAAGCCCACAGAGATGTCAGTCGTTCCTAGAGGATTCCTTTTCATGCCAGCCTTTGAAAAAACACCCGGGGTAGCTCATTTTCCACTCCCAGCACACAGCTGGGAGTGGAAAATGCTGACAGACGCCAGTCTGTGTATCCAGCCAGGTACGACGCCCCCAGGTGGATCATATTTCACCACCAGGTGACTGGTTCCTGCAAATCTTAGCGACTCTTTCAGCTTCTGGCACGGAATCTTGCAGGATCATGACAAATGCTAACAAGCGGAGCACCATCTGCTCTGTGGGTTGCTGCAGGACAGCACAGAGATGCAAGCCTGGTTTTCTCAAAAATCTTTATTCTTTTCCACTCAGAAATGCATTTCATTACTGTAAATATGCTCTTCTGCTTCACTCCTCCTGGATAGATAATGCATGCATCAAAAGCTAGCCTTCATTCCCCATGGGCGTATACATTATAATGTATTCATTTTTACTATTTTTAAATCAACCTTCACTCTTGATCTAGTATATTCTTAAATATTGCTTTGATTAGGGGGTATTTATTAGCCTCATTCAGTTGAATTCTTACAAGCCTGCCGTTGGGACATGGACTTGAGCTCGACTGGGCCACTTCATCAGCCTGTTGTCCTGTCCCAGTAAACAAGCCCAGCAGGGGATCAGATTTATCGACTGACATCCGCCCAACTCCCCTGCGACCGAATGTGATACCCATATCTGAGCTAGGACCTTTACACAGTTGTCAGTTTAGCATTCGTGACGCTATTGATAGTACGCAATCAGCACTGACTGACATATCTGCGATGTCGAAATTCCTCATCCTGCCACCACAGTGCAGCTCCTTTTCTCCAGATGCCTTATGATGCGTAATCAGCAGCTTAAACCATCGTGTAGGTGCTCTGTAAGTATTGTTTTGTATAAATAAACCTCTTCCGTGCACCAGCGCCCGCGGATTAGCACCGAATAACCATCGGAACACACCGAGCTGCATCCTTTTTCAACCTCACAGCTTGAAAATTACAGAAGCTGTTAGCTTGCGTCAGCAACAATGACACACTATTAACCTGGAAAATTCACTCCAAATACCCACAGTGACGGAGCAGACGTGGTTTGTTTCCTCCAGTGCAGCTTTTATTGTTTCTGCAAGTTAGCATTTGCTAACTGCGGGGGATTCAAATACCAGCTGAAGCAAAACACGGTTTAAGGCGACAAAAACAACGTCTGAGATTTCATAATTGTATTCTAGAAAGGGCGCAAAGTTCTTTTCTCCTAAAAATAGTTAAGATGCGGCCCGTGCTGGAACAGCGGACGCAAAAACAGGTGGATCAAAGCCGACGTTTTCCTCCAGAGAAACCTGAGTTGATGTCATTCCGCACAGGTCAAGCTGCGAAACCAGCGGCCCTGCCAGCACTGGCGGATTATTAGAGGGTGTAAGTCATTAAGAAGATCTCCTCGGGACAGGCAGCACTTTTGACACCAGCCACGAGCTGACCTTCGCTGATGAGGAGCGAGGATCGGCACCGGGCGACGCGTTTGCTCGGGTTAACGGCTCCTTTTACGACCTCTGACATGAAAGTTGAATATGTGCTGAACGTCGCGGCGAGCCCGAAGCGATGACTTCCGACTGCGACATAACGACTTTAAAACGTGCTGCTGCACTTTACGAGAACATCACACACACCGAGACCACGATGACATCAAAGCAGACTGAATGCTAAGCTAACTGTAGCCGAATTTCTGGACAAGCAGGACATGACAACAACACAACAACCTCCATTTGAAGAGACCAGAAAAACCTAAAGCTGAACATGATGAACTTCTCAGTGTTTTGGAAGCATGAACCTTCCTCCTGTGAGCCAACATTTACCGCTGCACCCCTCCAGTAATTTAACAATGATGGCAGAGGTGGGGCACCCCACTAGAGGCAGATAAGCACTTTAATTACGTGATTAACGCGTCCCCAGCTCCCTGCAGCGAAGGCACAGGCATGATATTTTACCATGTATTTGCAGATAGCAGCATTGGTCAGTCAAATTCAACTCAAGGGTGTTTAAAGTATTACCACGACACAAAAAAAGCAGCATTTAACTCCTAGGTTGTATCATCAAACCTTTTTTTTTTTTTTTTTAATAATGTAAACCTGAACCAAAATCAAAGGCCGGGCAGTGGTGATCAGTCATTTTTCACGCTGTC
Source organism: Arothron firmamentum (assembly GCA_016586285.1). NCBI lineage: Eukaryota > Metazoa > Chordata > Actinopteri > Tetraodontiformes > Tetraodontidae > Arothron > Arothron firmamentum. The sequence goes on along the minus strand of BJFM01001201.1, from coordinate 55,113 downwards.
ACTATCAGACGCTGCAAGACAAGACACCACACGGTTGCCATGGAGTCAGGCAGGTACGGGATACAATATATTTTAGCTGTTGTTTTCATCAGCTGGCACCACGAAATAAGTTGAATCAGCCATCAGCCAAATCTTTTCCGCAATACCTTAAACATAAGATGCTCAAATGCTCCCATAATGAAGGCCACAGAAATGTTTGCTTGGTTCAGTTCTGGCCAAAATTATGAATATTCATTTCTAACGGACACAATATGTATTAAACACTGCTTCCAAACATGCTGACACATTTTTCCTTGCATAAAGCATCCCGCATCTGTTGACAATTCCTGCAACATTTCATTAGAAATCAATGAATATCTCCAACGTGTACGACAGAGGAGCAAACGGCAGTTGTCGCGCCAGCGTGAGTCACCGCTGTGTGAGCGTTTCCATCATGCAAAGGCACGGATGAGTCAATCAAAGTCTACGTGCCACCAGTCAGAAACCTGGCTGCTGAAATGAAGGCTTGCGGGTAAATGCTGACAGAAGCTCCACCACTTCTGGTCAGCCACCGGATTCAGTCTCATTCATTCATTGTGCGCTCTGGGTCTTTAACCACGAACATGCCACGCAGAAAGCTGCTGGTACACATTTTCTCTGAAGCTTAGAGAAAAAAAATTAACGATTTATCCAGGGGGAGGCGGGATGAGGAATGAGCACGTCTGAATGGATTAATAAAGTTTAAAACATAATGCCGTTCCCACCAACAGAGAAACCATGAAAACGCTGCTGAGATCTGATCATATGACTGCAGGACATGTAGTTTCATGCCCCGAGCGTGCATTCTGAACTTTCACCCACTGATTTATTAATCCACGTCCACGCTCGTGCCCATCGAAGTTTGCACTGAATTAGGTGAACTTAATTAATGGGTTTATTCAGTGTAATCAACATTCAGAGACGCATGTAACCGGTCAGAGCGCTAACAGTTGTTGTCATGTCACAGTCACATGACCGTATGATCCGTTCAAGGCTTGATCGGTTGAACCACCCCAGACTGGTATAGCTGCTCTTGTCAGGAGTGGCTCATTTGTTACCAAAAGGAGCGTAACAGGAATCCGGGGCTGAGCGGTGAGGAGCACCTCAATCAGGAGCTGAGGTACAGGTAGCATCGAGAGCCAAAACAGGCCCACGAGGCCCTGGATGATGGGCAGACCACTGAAGTGGTCTCCCTCTCACAAGAAGACGTGTGTTCTTGAGATAAACCTCCACTCATATTCTCAGCCTTATCTGGGGCTGAAGTGGAGGCGCCTCCCACCGCTTCGCCCCTGCCGGGGCCTTCAGATGGCTGCGACTTCTCTCCTGGAAGAACATTTTGTCTTCTAAGAATGCAGCACATGGGCAGACTTTGGCTTTAAAGCCGCTGAGTCGCTTTTATGTCTTCGGGGAACCAAAACGAGAATACAGTAGAAGAAAGCTTCAGGAGAGACCAGGCTATGATCGATAAAGCAGCACATTTGGCTCCAGAGCTGCTGCAAATAAGATTGGTGGAGGAATTAAAAAGGATTCTGCACTTCCTTTGATTACCTTTCATCTTGACAACTCACTTCCAGTAAACCCATAAAGGTCTAGAGAAGGCCAGTGGCTTTCAGCAGTCCAGTTGACACTTCGGTCGACCTTTATGGACTAATATGACCTGGAACCAACACAGACACACTTCCAGTGAACTGGATATGCTGACACTTTGGTACACAGAGTGGAAGCTAACGTGTTAAAGCTAAAATGCAAACAGGGCCTCGGGATCCATTTCTGCATCCAACACATGGATGATAATGCTCTGCCTTCAGCGGTCCAGTTATACTGGTCAGAAAGGTCATGGAGACTAACTGGGCTGTTCTAATGGGACAGAAAAACGAGATATGAGAATATAGGAGTGGTGGACTAGTAGGTTAGTGGGACAGACGGGTAAAATGCACTGGTACAGCAGGGTAGGGTGACTGGGAAGCAACTATATCCATAAAGGTTTACTGGTACCAGAGTGGGCTCTGAGTAAAGTACACTTTTACTGAATTACACCCTTCAGACAGCATCAGCATGAGAGCTGGGTCTCAGGGTTGGCGGTGACATCACGCAGCGTAATAGCCCATGTCTGGCTCCGGAGTTGCGTAACAGCGGGACAAAAAAAGGAGACTTCAGTGATTCCTTTCAGGATCGGTGGCCAGGTCTCTGTTTTCACACACACACACACACACACACACACACACACACACACACACACACACACACACACACACTAACCTGCTCCTTCCGCTTCTGCCAGCGGCCACACGGGCTCTCCTCCAAGATTTCGCTCTCATCCTCGCTCTCCTCTTCCTTCCCCTCCGACCCCGATTTTCTCTCCGGGACGGACATCGTCATCTTCAAGCTGGCTGAGATACCCGGAAAACCCCCCCGCCTCCAAGAGCAGAGCCCTCGGCTCCTTCCTCCGTCTGCAGCGGATCAGACGCGGCGAGCTGCGCCGCCTGTGTGCGCAGTGGGCAGATTCACCAGCCGCCCTCCAGACCCTCCTCTGGAGCTCAAAACATCTTGTAGGAATAATCTAAAGGTTCCAGCAAAATAGAACGTAAACGCACCACTCAGCCTGGGGGGGGGGAAACCACACCTCTCTCAGATGAAAACGCAGCGCGCACTTGGCCAGATCCCCGCACGAACTGAACACGCTCGAAAAATATCTGCCAGACTTGGTGCGTCCCGCGGGGCTGGCTCAGCAAAAACCGCTTTCTATTCCTTTATTTCTGCCTGGTTGTCTTCTCGACCTGCAGCAGAAGCGCGGCCGGTGCGTCGGGGGGGGCTGTGCCGGGGCAGAGATCCCTCTTATCCAGCGTCCTCCACGCCAGTCATTGTTGCTCGGTGTGAAGCCGTGGGTTCCAACCAGGCGAGCGGGCACGGGCGCACGGAGGGGATGGAGCGCCGTAATGTCCGTGGTGCGCGCGCACCACATATTTAAACATGGAGGCGTGGAGAAGCAGCTGGAGGCTGCGGCAAAATATACGGCGCAACGACGAGGATTTACGCATTCTGATCAGGAGATGTGAGCACAAGTCTCTGTTTTGGAGTGCAATTAAAGAAGAAATCGGATTTTCAGAGACAAGTTGGAAGAAAAATATATATTAATTCAGAAAAGACGTGAATTTCTGTGATGGAAAGTGTAATCAAATGTTCACACTGTTTTCTTACTACTTTACTTCTTTAGTCTTCTTACTAAATTCAGTGTATTAAAGTTTGTTTTGTGATTGTTTTCGGGGTGTGTGGGTGTGTGTGTGTGTGTGGGGGGGGGGGGGTTGTTTCAGACCCTGGAGGTCACACCTGCGCCCCTTTAACAGCTGCTGCAGCACAAACAGGCCAGAAGAGCAATAACCTGCCTGCAGACTCCGGACATCAGTGACTGCCATGAACATCAGCGTCATCAGGCCAGCTCTGGCAGCAGAGCGCCACCTTGTGGTTGGTAATCCGAAGTACCTGCGGAATTATTTAGTGGCGATTCCCGACAGAACAAATATTCATTTATTTATTTGAAGCAGACAGCGAATCACTGATCGGGTGAAATCGTTTAGATAATTTAGCAGTGATTTGTTTAAAACTGGTGAAGAAGAAAGAAAGTAAAACAAAATAACCTTAAAAAGGTTTGAATGATTTGGAAAATATTGAATTACATTAAACTTAATTTACACAGCGTCTCTTACAATTCCATGTTCATAAGGCAGGCTCTGCGTTCCCCGAACAAGCAAGAAGTTTGAACGACTTTTTTTTTTTTTTTTTTAATTTATTTTTTAATTTATTTATTTTTTTAGCCATATTCTGGACTGCAGTCAATGACAATTTAATATTATTTGTGCAATAACTGAATTTAATGGATGGAGAAATAGCAGCCCCAACAAAAGTGGATTTACAAGGAGCAACGCAAATACCATCAGAAAATCGAGGTTAGACTTTGGGTTAGCCTCTGACAGTCTAATTATTGATAAATTCATCTGAAAAAATGTGAATTGTTCTCACTTACAGAATGCAACACTCCACAAATCTCTAGCACACCTGTTAAAGAAGGCTCGCCTACCCTGGGATAACGACTAAGAGGAAAATAAATGTACTGAAAACGACAATACCATTATTGACAGGACCAAACAGAGACTTAACCAGTGGCTTCAGAGAGATTTATCCCTAAAAGGTCAACATTTACTAGCCAAAGCTGAAGGTTTATCTTGAATGACACTTGCAGCCATTCCTCTATATGTTAGTCAGCAACTCTGCACATCTGTCTTCAGACTTGTCCTGTAACTCTCCCTGAGTGAATGATAGTAACAGATGCCTCGGCTACTGCAGGAGGCACTTCGTGTTGATTTTGTCGTCGTTCATCCTGTGTGAGTGAGAGTGCTCATTAAATACAATAGGCGGACAGGATTTATGACATTTCTGACATTTTTTGCCGCCTTCCTCCCTGTTTCGTCGTTCTGGACCATCAAAGACAGGGAATTTGCATATATGGTGTAGGTGCCTTCTCCCCCCTACCCTTTCCTTTCAACTTGCTGTCAGTCAGAAAAGAAAGAGAATGATGGATGAGTATGTGGCTGTTTAACGTGTACTTTCCAGCTCTGCTGGTGCTGGCCTGCAGCTGTAAATTACTCAACCTAATCTATAACCTAACCCGTTCTTGCAGAGGAAAGTTGACAGATTATTCTTAAAAGTAGAGAGAGAGAGTCAGTCTCCTGCACCAGGAGAGCAAACTGGTTCTCCAGGAGATGATGGCTAAAGGCTCGGAGGCCCAGTCTACCTCTGAAGGTTCTGGGAGCAGGGCAGGGCACTCTATGGGCTGATACAGTGCAAACTTAAACCAAAAAAATAAACACTACAATGACAGCTGGGCTAAAAAGAACAGTTCTTGGTCTCTTTTGTGAGGAAAAGAGATTAAGTTTTGTATTTTCTGCATAAACTGGGTTAAAAATACACAATAAATTCTGTGATGAACCAGAGGGTCATGAGTGAAGCAAAATGTCATTTAATATTATCCATGTTAACCTGTACACAAGTAAAAATCCATATGTTCAATCATTAAAATTATTTAAAGTACTTAATATGCCACACCAGTATTTTTACTGCAGGTAACAAGATTGAAGGTGCAGAGAACTGCGTCTGTAGCAATGATTAATTACCTATTCTTGGTCCATTTAATCACTCAATCTCCAGTTGTGCAGATGCAGTTTTGTAATTTAAGGTTCAATTTATCATTAAATTTGTTGCTTAAGGTAATACAAGGGAGCAAAAAGAATGTCTCATAGAAGGACTTGTTTCACCTGCTGTGCTGACTTCTCCCCATAATACCCCAACTACCCAGAGGGGACATCTTCATGTGGCAGAAACGCCCTCCGAAGATAAATATGTCGCTCTACCTGTGCATTTTAATTTGAGGGCCTTTTCTTTCGAGCTCTTAAACTAATGAGGAAGCTTGAGGCGTCTCTCAGCAATGTGGAGGATGATTCTTGTCTGCTGGCTCCCATGGGTGGGTTTCAGCTATGGCTTAGTCAAGACAGAATAACTAAAATAACTGTGATTTTAATGTAGGAACAATTTTAGAGCATCAGTTATTAAGTACTGATGTTATTACAAAAAAGGGATGATGCAACTCCTGGTTATCCTCTCAAGTTTGAATAATTCATTAAATATTGATGATAAAAAAAATTCTGAATTTCTGATTTTGTTGTTTTTATGCAGCCGTCAGCCTTGAGTGATAAATAAATGTGGCAGCATCTCTATGAGAACAAGAGGGAGGGACGCATGTGTCAGATATTTAAGATCAGAGTATAAACACAAACACAAAAACATAATAGTTCTAGTGAGAGATTACTGGAATAAAACTAAAAAGGATAATGATGACATGGAGGGGATTTGGGACCATGTCAGCTAACTTTAAGGGTCCCTGCAGGATATAAACGTTAGTCCCTTTAAACATGGATTCTATTCATACCTGAATGTTTGAATTATTTAATTTCTTTAAAAAAAAAAAAAAACAGCAAACAAACAAAAAAACAAGCTGGCCAACATTCCGAAGCATTTCTGGCTTCTCCCCTCATTAACTCGCTCCTCCCCTTCTGTCTGCACCCTCAGTTTTGGATTATAAAAAGAGGAGCGAGCAGCCCTGACTTCACTCCTCCTCCTCCTCCTGCTTGCAGTCTGCTTCGGGTGCTACACTAAAGCTTGTGAGTATTTTCACTTCTGTGCCCATGACTACAAAATCTTTAACGCTGGTGTGTAGTTTGTCTAAGAGACACTGTTGATTTAGCAAGAATGGTCAGTGGTTGGAAAATAAAACTAGAATTTTGTCCCAGATCTCACTTTTCCTGTGAATTTTCCAACTGCAGGACAATGTCCATCACGGTCTTAGACAAAGACTCTGAGTTCAAAAAGGGAGACTTTGTGTTGGCAAAGAACGGCAACTGGAAGGCTATTTTTCAGGTAAATTGATAACACCTCTGTAAAGGGTAGCAATAAACACTAACTACAAAATGAAGTGATATGAGGCGATTTTCTTTCTGCCTGCAGGAAGATGGTAACTTTGTTGTCTACGGCTGGGAGCCCAAGTGGGCTTCAGACACTTGGGGCTCAGATGCAACCCGTCTGTGCATGCAAGGGGACTGCAACTTGGTCATGTACAACGACGACAAGAATCCCCGCTGGCACACCAACACCGCCAAAGACAGCTGCGACACCTGCGTTCTTTCCCTGACCGATGAAGGGAAGCTGATCCTGGAGAAGGATGGAAAGGAGATTTGGAACTCTGACTTGAACCACGGCATGAAGTGATGGATTTGAAAGTCAAAGTCTTATGACTGGCTGTTTCCAAACTGTCCTGTACACTGGGATCAAATAAAAGCTGTTTTCCCAGTGCACAAATGAGTCTTTGTCTGTGTGAGTAACTAAGACACAAAATAACAGTTGTTACGACTCAGGCTCAGATGCAGAGGAGTCAACAACGGCTGCAAACAAACTAGCTTTTACAGAAAACAAAGGAACTAAAGAAAAGTGTCAGTGCGGCAGCTGGCAGCATGGCTGCCGACCCGGCTGCCGTCTATGAGGGTGGGAGGGATGGAGGAGCCTAGCTGGGCCTTTTAAAGGTTAGCAGGCAGGTGCCAGGCATCAGGTGTGTGGAGAGGTGGGGCTCCATGTCAGAGCCTGAGAAATAAAACACACTTGGACATAACACCCCCTCCCATAAGCAGGTTGTTTAGCAGGACTACATGAATGAAATGAGTGTAGAGTCACTTAGCACCTGGACAGGGCATCAGCAAGCTCATTGTGTTCACCACAAATGTGCTGGATGTCCAGGTTGAACTCTTGCAGGAATAAACTCCATTGCATTCAGCTTTGATCGGAGTTCTTCATTCTGCTAAGAAAAACAAGAGGGTTAATGGTCTGTGTCGACCACTAGGGCCTGGCTGGAAGAAATGTATACATCAAAATGATCTAGAGCAAGGATAAGGGCCAAAGCCTCCTTCTCAATGCTGGAATGATGTTTCTGATGTGGATTCAACGTTTTAGAAAAATGGCAGACATGAGACAGCAGACAGGAGCTAACAGAGCCTTTGGATTATCAAAAGCTGACACATCTCTGTCCAAACAAAAGGGACCATTGGACTGAGCAGGCTGGTCGGGGGGCAGCAGCAGCTGCAAAGTTCTGACAAAAACGTCGATAATAACCTGCCATTCCAAGAAATCGCTTCAGGTCACGCTGGGAAGGGGCTACAGGAAAAGCCGTAATGGCTTCTACTTTGACGCTAATTTCACGAGCTCTCTGAGTAAGTGGAACCTGCCAGTAACCCTGAAGGAGATCCAACTTGGTGACAAACTTAGCTGATCCCACCCTGTCAAACAGTCATTTAAGTGGGTCCTGCCGGTAATCTCAACATCACAGTAAGCAGCAAGCCTCAGGACATCAGCACTTGGACGTAACACAATAAAAACACCTCATGTTCCCATCCTAAAAGGTGATGGTTCGGCTGTTATCCAGCCTTTCTGATTATATGTGTGGTTTTCTGAAACAATCTGCAGATAATTTAGAGGAAACAAATGATAAACCAGAAAACACATGGATAACTTAGACCACCTTTAGTTTTTAAGATATTATGAACTATTGTATCAAAAGTAAGCAATAAAATGCAAAACACAATGCTGTTCTTTGTAAAATACTGTTCCTGAAAGTCTGATTATATTGTTTTCATGCAATCTTCAGTCTTCAGTGTCATAAACAAATGTGGCAAAGTCTCTACAATTGTATATTATTCAATTATATTTAAGATCAGAGTAAACCCAGAAAAATAGTTATGAGATAATCCTGAAATTACAAGGCATGTAGGATGTTTTAAAATCTCATTACTGGTTTAGTTTTTATTATATTTGTGTCGGGAGGCGTTGAAGCCGCCTCCCATCCAGCAGATGGCGCTATAGGCAAATGCATCTATCAGTGGTGCAGAGATGATCACATCAATATTCCAAAGCATTTGTAGGCCCTCCCTTCTGTCGCCTGCTCCTCCCCTCACTAACATCCTCCTCTCCCATCTCTGCAGCTCCACTTTTGGACTATAAAAAGGCTTTGCGATGCCTGACTTCACTCCTGTTCCTCCACTTGCAGTCTGGTTCGGCCGCTACACTCAAGCTTGTGAGTATTTTCTACTTCCACTCTTTGCACCTGTCCTTGAAAACGCTGACCGAGCTGCATTTGTCTCCAAATCTCACATGTCCTGTGAATTTTTAACTTCCTGCTGCAGAATCATGTCCACAGATGTCTTAAAGAGCGGTTCTGAGCTCCGCCGGGGAGAGTTCCTGATGGCAAAGAACGCAGAGTGGAAAGCTGTTTTTCAGGTAAACTGCTCATGCCTCTATCCAATAAATGCTCATTACAAATGTTTTGCCACGAGATAACTGTCTGTCCGTCTGCAGCATGACGCTAACTTTGTTGTCTACGGCTGGAAACCCATCTGGGCTTCAGACACTTGGGGCTCAGATGCAACCCGTCTGTGCATGCAAGAAGACTGCAACTTGGTCATGTACAACGACAAAGACGAACCCCGCTGGCACACCAACACTGCTAAAGGCAGCTGCGACACTTGTGTTCTTTCCCTGACTGATGAAGGGAAGCTGATCCTGGAGAAGGATGGTCACCAGATTTGGACCTCCGACCGCAACCACGGCATGAAGTGATGAATTTAAAAGTCAAAGTCTTATGACTGGCTGTTTCCAAACTGTCCTGTCCTGTCAAATAAAAGAAATGTTTTACTGGTGAACTAATGAGTCTTTGTGTCTGTGAATGAGGCTGAAGTAATTCAACACTCTGCTAAAACAATGAAAAGAACAAACTTTTACACACAAATTGCTTGTTTTAAACACAAAATGACAATTTAAAACACCTCGCCTGACTGTTCCGTGACTGACAGCCACGCCTTCAGCGATGTCCAACTTCTGAAAGGTCACATATGCTGCAGGAACTTTTCTTAGCCTTGGCTCAGTGGTCGGATCAGAAGGCACCTGCCTGCGTGTTGGTGTTAAAAAGTGACGCAGAGCACCAGAGGTTGTCTTTTTTCAAAAGGTCGCCCAGAATTTATTGGAGAAAAATACATCCAAACAGAATTGGGAGAACAAAACATACAAGGCAAAAGGTAGTGGTGAATCAAAACCCCAAAAGATTGGTTGACTAGAGCAGAGTTCACCGCCGCACCGCCTTCGGTCTCCAGAGGAGCCCCCAAGAGGACGGCTCCTCTCCGAACTTGGGATGACGCTCTCTGCTCTCGCCGCCCCGCCAACAGCCTGCTTTTTGTACTCCTGAGAGACTCACCGTGGGACAAAGCTTACAGTCAGGTTCACTCGATGCTGTCCCGAAGCAAACAGAGCCTGTTGTCCCTCAAGGACATGGAGCACTGAGGCCCCAGATAACGTAGGACTCAAGAGGTCAAGCTACCTGTACAGAAAACAGAGGCTGAACAGATCTGTATGCCATACGTACATATGATCAGATATGATGATCAAGGTAAGCTTGTTGGCCTTTGTATGGACTTTAAAAGGAAGTATTTCTGTGGGAGTGGGTGTGGGTATGTGTGTGTAAGCAGTGTGATGTTTCCATCAGCTTTTTCGCAACAGACTGTGAGAACATTTCTGTCGACCCTCTCAACATGGTTTCACATACATGAGCTTTTTCTTCCATCAACACTGTCAACTGTGTGTCCATCAAGAGCAACATGGCATCCGTCAGCCCATCGTGGCAGCTGACGACAGCAGCTCCTAACTGAATAACGGGAGCCATGCGGGTCCTGATGGGAGGAGGGTGGGTCAAAACGAAAACCCTGGGCTGTCCTTGAAGCTTCTCCGCTTGGATTCGGACCTCCGCTGGTCGTCATGACTGAGCCGAGGGGTCTTTGGCATCGGGCTGGGGCGAGCATTGAGCACAAAATGCTCTCCGGAGCGTTGGTCCAAGCCCAGGACTGATCAGATGCTTCTGCTTTCAGTTCGGGCCTTTGTGATGATCTCTGTTGTTGTAAGTTTCTCCTTCCTTCCTCTGTTATTTGTTGCGTTTGGGTTTCAATCATAGCATCAAAAATTTTTTCTGCACTTAATTATGGCTGATAGTGTATAAAACACAAAAGTGTGCAGACCCTGCAGCATCCGCCTGCATCTGACATGAAAGTTCAGCTGAATTCTCTGTCACCAGCTGGATAATTCAAGCATCAATTTTCAGCTACGAAAGTTCAACTTGGAGCTGTGATACTGGTCATACTGGCCATTGCAATAACATTCATCTTATCTCAGGAAGGACAGCGCACGCGCCATCAACGAACAAAACAGACCGGGAAAACTGGATCGTCTCACTCAAAACTGTTGAACAGCTTCTCATGTTTTTGTTTTCTGTGATATCATGTACTTACATGTCAGAATTAATTTTTTGATAAGTCTTCTCAGCAGCGAGAGTAATTACAGTCGGCTCAAGCACATACTGAGGATTTGTCTGTCACTTTACAGCTGGGATTTGTGCAGAACGTTGAAAAACGGAAAAACACGTGTGACTTTTTCCCTTTTCAGAAAGCTGTCACGCCTCTGCAGAAAATAATGACATTTTAATTTTCCAGTGGCGTGGGAACACATAGAACTTCATACTTTGGCCCCCAGTGTGTGCTGCCCCCAGGCCCTCATTCTCCCGCCCTAGAGTTCCGCAGATGAGCTGAATATGGAATTAAACTGTTACATTTGGGGGGAATATCTTCAGAACATGCAAACGTGTTCTTTTAACACCAAACACAATGCTCCACACACACACACACACTGGTGCACAAATACAATCTGAATGTCCATTCACCACTGTAAATCCACATTAGTCCTTCCTTTGAGTCATTCCTATTGAAAATGTATTTTTCAACTGCTTTTGACAAAAATCTGGCTCCCAGGACAAGTGTCTCTCCTCTGCCAATAAATCTTTGAGGGGTTCCAAAGCAGCTGTGATCGTAGCGAAGCTGTTCTCATGGTTGTGAGGGATGGAGTCTTTGCAGTCATACACCTTGTTGAAGCACTCCTCCAACACGTTGCATCTGAAGAGACTAAGATTATTGAAGTTAAGGTAACAATTCTTTATTTGTGCTGGCCCTGAGTTCATCAAGGTAACCTCGTCAGAAAGCAGAGCCTTGGAAACCAGTGGGTTTTTTTCTCACATGCGAGAAAAAAACGCCCCTGTGTTTCTCTCCACCTACAATGTAGGACTATAAAATAGAGTGAAGGAGCCTCCCCAACCTCACTCCCTTTCCTCCGCTTCAGTCTGACCTGGCTGCAGTGTACAATCCTGTGAGTATTCATTCAATTCTGACAGAAAAATTACATACTGCAGCACAAATTAATGTAGGGGTACAAGATATGCACTGAAATGCTAACAAAACCCCTGCACGGCCTGCACCACCGATGATTTTGTTGCTAGACGGTGCAGAAAATGTGGCAATCATGTGACAAAAGTAATTTTTTTTTTTTTACAGAACTATGAGCAGGAAGGTTATGACCAAAGGTGAGGAGCTCCGCAAGGGAGACTGTCTGGTGTCCAACAATGGGAATTGGAAGATGGTTTTCCAGGTGAGTCAATCTGCTGTTCAGACAGTGAATGTCTAGAGTGCAGATAAGAACAGTTGGAATGATCTCTGTGTTATTCACAACAGCACGATGGCAACTTTGTCATCTATGGCTGGGGTCCTAAATGGGCTTCAGACACTTGCAACTCAGATGCGACCCGTCTGTGCATGCAGGAAGACTGCAACCTGGTCATGTACAACGACAAAGGCCAACCCAGATGGAAAACAAAACACGCAAAGAAGCTGCACGTGTTCTCTTACCCTGAACAACGAGGGCAAATTGGTGTTGGAGAAAGATGGCAACATGATTTGGAACTCCGACATCGACAACGGTTCTAAATAATGTCTGACAGATGCTGAAATCTGCTGGAATCAAATAAAAGAAAATTATAATTATGTGTCAAATTTGTCTTTGTATTATTTTTATTATCATTAATAATAGCAGTAGGAGCAGTAATAGTATTAAGTGTTAATAGTAAATATTAACACTTAACTGGTTTTATTCAAATATTAAAACACTGAAAATCACAAGATGCTGAAATATTAAAGCACCATTTAATTGTGTTCTTTGTAATAAATGATGGCTGTAAAAAGAAACACAGCAATTAGTGGCTTGGTGCAGGAGGTTAGCTACATGTTCTTTGGCATCATGCAGTGAAGTGTGCTGTGTTTGCGCTACGTGCTGCTTCACTTGGCTCTCACAGCCAACAGTGTTGGTGCTCCACTGTGGTAGCTCATTTTTCTGCAGTGGTCTATTCTGGTGGTCTTCATGTCCTGCAATGACACAATAAGCAGAATGTGATGATCAGTGATGATCAGTGAGCTCAATTATGTCATTGCATTGGATTTAAACATATAAAAGTATAACAAATACCTGCGTGAGTCTTGGTTTCTGGATGCAGTGGACATATGGCTTCGGGGTGGCTTCGATCACCTCCTCTGTTGTTTTGTAGCAGACCGCACAGTCCATCAATGGCTGTGAAATCAAACACAAATGATATTAAATGTGTCCTTTGCATTTAGGTTAGTCCAATGTTTCTGTCCTACTCTGTCGTTCCTGAAGATGCACGACTCAGGGTTCGGTTCCACTGTTCCTTTGGCGCACCTGGTTGGTTTCAGGTAAAAATGGTGGTAGCGGTAGCTCACACCAAACCCAGACTGTGAAAGAGCAGAGATTTTATCTTAACTAAAGAGGTGTACACAGGTGGATGCAGATTCAGAGACGAATGAATGACGGAGGGTGAAAAACCTGCAATCATGGTTATTCAGAAACAAATTTTAACCCAGTTTAAGCCAAGGCTGACAATAGTAAATAAATGTTAACTGCAACTTTGTTGCCCTCTGGTGGCGAACTGCAGCAAGACAATACGCTTATTAAGCTTCTCCCTTCAATCATTCAAGACACTATTCACCCAATAATGGCTAGATTGTTTATAGTTGGTGGTGGGGATTTTAATCATCTTTTTGTCTCTTTTTTTTTTTTTTTTTTTTAGTTTATTGTAGTCGCTGCGACAGAGACAGCAGCAGTTCCGCATTTCTCGTAGAACAGCTGGCATGAACTGGCATGTTTGTGCCCTGCATCTGCAAAATTCAGCCAAGGAAAATCAGAAGTTTCTATTTAAAAAAAAGAAAGAAAGAAAAGGCAACGACGTCTTGCTATGAACATGAAGCAACTTGAAGATTCCATCTGGCCTGAGGCAGAGGTGAAAACAAGTATGAGGCAATCTTCCCTGAAGGCAGCATGAACTTGCCAGACTCTTCAAGTTAAATAAAACAGAACCACTCTGAACCTCACCCACACCTTCATCCAATATAAAAAACCTGCCAACACTGAATAACACCATTTTTTAGATAAATCTTAGTTTTACCTCGGTGTCTGTCCGTTCCAGACTTCTCAAGAAGCGGAAATGGTGATGAACCCCAGGGTGAGAGTTCAGCTGCTCCAGAGCCAGATCCACGCCGTTCCTGTAGCTCTCGGGCAAGCGGGCGTAGGCATCTTCAGCCCCGACCCAGGACAGCACCGACCCGACGCAGAGCAGCAACAGCAGCCTGGCAGCCATCCTTTCTCCCAGTGTGTGTGCGGGTGAATGAGTGAGTGTGAGAGAGAAAAAGAAGCTCCTCTCAGACGGTCGACACCCTCTTCTCAGCGCTCACGTAGGAAACACGTCCTATTATGGCTCCATCGATGGGCCTGCGGCAACTACTTGTTTACAAATCCCAGAGTTCCCGTAAGACTCAGAAAGAGGAACCAAGCCAGTGATCCAGCTGGAAATCACCCAAACAGTTCCGGAACGAGAAGTAAGGACGGTGACTATCTGACGGGTGAATGAATTCATCTGGGCCCCTGGTTACGAAGACAGGAATGTGGGTCACTGATGGGAACTGTCTCCTCTCCTTGTGTGTGGTTAATGAGCTGGTTAATGAAACAAGTTTAACCCTAAATCAAACCGACTGAGCAGTGAGCCACAAAAGAGAAGTTTTTAACTGAAACTGGCAATGGGGAAGGTCAAAGAAAGCCAGACCATTTATTTATTTAGATGAAAGGCTACATCTACTTACTGGTATTACATTGAGACTAGCAAGAATGTGCTTAATGTTAACAAAGGTGTTTAACTCTAACAATAATCAGCTCCAAGCCAAAAAGATAATAGAAAAGTAGAAAACTGTGAAAGGTGCCCGGAAAGGTCAAGCGCGTGCTTGGTCGTTTCCTGTTGATGCCAGCAGGGTTGGATCTCCGCTGCTGTAACTCAGCTGGTTGCAGCGTTCTACTCTGGTATTCTTCATTTCCTGCCAATCACAACAAAACACGTAGAACAAAAGGTCGTTGGTGATCCCAAGAGGCCAACGTCTGCAGCCGTGGGACAGCTCTCTCCACACAGAAAGGCATGTTTGTCCACTCGCCACAAAGCTCGCCAGGCTCAGGTTGCGCTCGGCAACTTGAGCTAATTCTCAGCGATTGACTAAATATTTGGCTCAGGAGCCAGAAGGTCAACAATCAGTTCCCAAAAGAACCCTAATCAAACAGGAAGTTTGACAGGAAGACAGTCAGACAGGAAGTTTCTGCACTCAGTAAACATGCTTAGTTGGTCAAAGAAAAAAAAAAAAAAGCTGAACATGTGGACAAGTTGACCAAACGGTCACGAGAGGGGACGAACCTGCGTGAGCGCGGTTTTGTGGATGCAGTGGACGTAGGGTTTGGGCTGCGGCTCGATCTCCTCTCTCAGAGTTTTGTAACAGACGGCGCAGTCGATCAGCGGCTGCATGAGCGCACACAAAACAGAGGAGCACAGGTTCAGGCAGCAGTCCCGTCCAGACATGCCTGCAGAGGAAAACACTCTCACCCTGTCGTTCCTGTGGCGGCAGCCCGAGACGTCCGCCGTCCCTTTGGGACAGGTGGTGGCTTTGAGGTAGAAGTGGTGGTACGTGAACGCCACGCCGAACCCGGACTGCAAGAAAGACGACAGCCTGTGAACACTGACGATTCCCGGGGCGAAATAGCAGCCGGTGGAGCGCACCTGGATGTCTGACGTGGACAGGCTTCTGAGGAAGACAAAATGCTGCTGGATTGCGGCGTGAGAGTGGAGCTTCTCCAGCGCCAGGTCCACTCCTCTCTTCAGGGACTGGGAGAGCTCACTGTAGGCATTCCTCTGGGCCTCAGAGGAGGGAAGCAGAGCTCCAACGCAGAACATCAGCAGCAGCAGCGGCGGTGCAGCCATCTTCCCCTCTGCATCTGTCAGTGTGTGCACGGAGGGACGGCCCTCCCTCAGTCCACCCCTCTGCTTTCCTTTCAGGAAACAGCTGTGGTTCTCATTAGAGCTCAGTTCAAGCACGAATAGATAAAACGCTAAAATAGGTATATATGCAATCACAGACATCTGGATTATGTTGCCTGGCAACCATTGCAGGTTTTCCAACCCTCTGGAAAAGGCAGGCAGGGTTCAGAACAGGCATGTATGGTTTCTTCAACTGCAAGATGGCAGTTGAGAAAATGGCAAACGGCGGAATTTTGCAACATTACATTTAAGATTTTCGGACACCATTGCTTTTGCACCACCAAGAGGAGCACAGGAACAGAGCAGGGAGAGGCGGGATAAATAGAAAATAACTTTTTATTTCATACAATATATCAGATATTAATGTACAAGGGAACATCTGCAACAGTCCGACTTTATATTGCTATCGAAAGGGAACACGTCACATCGGCGACTTCACAACTTTAACAAACTCTTGGCAGACACGGACAAATCCATAGGAACAACAAACAAATCACAATAACTTCCGGTTAATACCTCCTTCATTTTCCCACCGTGACAAAGCAGCCAAATGTGTGACATACTCTAAATAAATCTCCCAAATAAAAGCATTAATGCCTCAGATCTCTGCATAAATAATGAGGATATTTCATCTCCGAGCTTCTCAAAAGTGCAAATCTGCTGTAACCTTTGTCGCTGATCACTCATGGTCCCACAGGCACTTGAGATTTTGTGACACCAAACCAGGCACAGGTGAGTGTGACAGAGGGCCAAAGCCTTTCAGGTGTTTGATGGTAAAAGCTTTAACCGATCAATGTTGCATGATACAAAACAAACACAACACACAAACACAGATTTTTAAAATGGTTCTTCTCGGTCCCGTGTGAATATTGAGACTGTCACACAGCTCGGGCGTGCATTTTGGTCGACTATGTTCACGGTGTGTGTGTGTGTGTGTGAGTTAGCTGATGATGAATTACAACATTATGATGGAATCAGGAATGTTAATGCAGGTGAACGGCAAGGTTACCGACCTAAGACGGTTTAAGCGAACTACAAACACCACACATTTGGCACACGAGACACAAACTCTACGCTGTCGGTGACATAAACACGTGCATTTTAGGGAACATTTACGTTCAACTGTGTTACTTCTAATTTTAAAAAGAGTATATGATGAACATTATACGATAACATTAGTTTGACAGAAAAATGCCTTTATGTTAGGTTTTTAATCATAGGTCTACAGCAGCTCCCCCTGCTGGGGATTTTAATTCACTGCAGATACATAAGCACCTGACTGGATTCTAACTATTCAGATTGAAAACACATATCAAGGTTATGAATCACAACACAAAATTAACCATGGATATTCATTTAAGAAGCAAACTAATGCATCAATTATGTTCATGGGATTTAAGAGGACGCTAATGGGATCAAATGATCATAAAATACAGTCATTGTTGAGATTTGGTGCCTTTAAAAAAGTGCTACAAGCTTGGGGAGGTGGGTAAAGTGATCTGTTGCCTTAAATAAGACAGAAGAAGAAAAGAAACACCTCTCACTATCCCATTTTGTCAAATTCTTCATAAGGCGCTTAGTGAGTGACAGAACCAAAAAAAAAAAAAAAACAACTCAGCATGACGATATAAAAGATCCCATACATCGTCCACATATTCACTGTGAGTCAGGACGACTTTTCATCGTTAAAAATGTTTGCGAACCCCTCTGCACGCCTGTTTACATCTTTAAGGCTCGAGAACCCATGATGTGATTTGGGGTCTCCTGTCCCCTGAAATATGTAGCTAAAAAAGTAAATATGAATACTTGGTTGATTTCCTTTCTGACAATCTGATAAAAACAAACTTTTTAACAGCTACATTCTGACCAAAGTAACAACTGACTGGACCTCTACCGATGTGTGTGTGTCTTGTGCGAGTATTTGGACTTTGACAGACTTGACAGAAGATCCAGAGGTCTGCAGGTTACACAGGCATGTGCATCACCGAGTACTCATCTTGACACTCGCGCTCAACAAACTTCGGCTCCGCGTCGTCTGCATCGAGCTGGGGGAGGGAGAGGAGGGCGTCAGGATAAACACAGACTTCCTGTTTGCTTGGGAAACGTTTCGATGTCAGCATTTAAATTAGATGTGTTCAAACCCAGTCCTATGCGGCTGCAATCCAGTCGGGTTTTCTGTTCTACCAGGTTCACCTGCTAGAACAGAAAGGCACTTTCCACCTGGGAGGACACAAAACCCGGCCGGATTGCAGCCCATAGGACTGGGCTTGGACACCCCTGATTTAAATAAACACTTTAATCTTTAGTCTGCAGCTGAATGGTTCGTGCAGGTTGAAAAGCCTGTCATGCTGGGACCCCTGGGGGGTGGGGGTGCGACTTACACATGCCATCTCTCTGGCGGTGAAGATGCGGGGCAGCAGGAACATTTTTACAGGAACAGTGAGGATGAGGACGAAAGGAAAAGCTAGGGAAGCCTGGGTGGACATGACGGCCCACAGGACTGCCAAACACACCAGCTGGATGCAGGTGAACATGTGCATCCGCAGCGTGCGCACCTGGAAGAGCAGTGCGTCACCAGTCGGTCAAACACCAGGTGAAACGGTTGTCATCGGGACAGTTTTTATGGGTTCTCATACCTTGCGTACGTAGCTGTGATCAGGGTGATACTTTGGAGGCATCAGCAGGAGCATCATCCGCTCTGTTAGCTGGATACCGTTGAGGGACATCACACCCATGTACAGGAAGATGCCAAACAGCACCGCCAGGGGGATCTGGCGCAGCAGGTCGCCAATCACGATTGACAAACCTGGAGGGAGCGAGCGAGATTTAAAATGGTTCCGAGGACAAGCAAATCATCAGAAGCCACTTCATCTAACACCCACCAACCATGATGGACACCAGCAGCCCGGTGACCCGCTGCTCTTTCACCTCCTGGATGCGAGGCTTGTCACCAGGGGCGACGGCCTTGCTCATGACGGTGAGGGCGTTGACGTGGGTCACCGAGCGGACGGTCGCGGCGGCCATCCACGGCAGGCCGAACACGGCCGAGGTGCCGCCCAGGACCACGATCAGCAGCAGGTCCAGATGGAAGCCGGAACCCTTCACCAGCATCCGCTCCTTCTTACTCACAATCAGACTACGTGGACAGAAAAGGTAAATATGGAGAGCGGAGGAGGTTACGGAATCTAACGTTGATCTGGCATGAGCTCACGTGGTGATCTGAGTCTCCATGAAGATCAGGATGAAGACCAGCAGCGCTGGTAAGCAGCAGGCGAACATCATCCAGATGGGGAATTTGCCGTCTGAGCCCAGAGGGTTGATGAGCCAGCCGCGTTTGCTGGGACTCGTCACGGAGAAACCTTTGGGAACACTCAGTTTCTGCACAGAGAATGACCACGCGGATGAAGACCACGCTGAAGACGAAGGTCAAACGTGTGCACGATGGGGGCCTGAGAGCCTTACCTGAATGAAGGTGTCGCTGAGGTTGTAAGCCACCAGGACCATGATGAGGATTGCAATCGGAACGCCGAAATCCCCAATAACCCTCCGCAACTGACACACACAGGACGCACAAACAGGTGTGTTCTTACTGTCCCGGACTGACAATAACATTAACATGGCGGCTAATGTTTGGCTGCTCACCCTTCCGGGAAAGAAAGCGCTGTTTTTGAACTTGCGAAGGTAGAAAGCTATGAAAAACGTTCCGGCCATGAGAACCAGGGAGAGCAGCGCGGTGTTGGGCTCGCCGACGGTCATCCCTGCCGCAGGCTGGGTGCTGTTGATCGGCACGGATGTGGTGTTCTCCACCGTCACGTTCCCTTCCGTGCTGTTGAAGCAGCGCTTCAACGGATGCTCCTTGAAAATCTGACGACACACACGCAATCATTCACCCTGTTAGCGTTCAATTTCAAAAATTAAATGAACCCAAATACCTGTTAGCGCCCTTAAAAAACTAGCAAACTGCCCCAAAATCACAAGCTTGGAAAAGGCCTTAACTTTTAATCCTTTAAATTTTTAAGACCAATCAATCTCAAAAGACTTCTGATCCACTTATTTCAAAACCAGAATGATTTCAATCCCGAGTTTGAATCCTGTCCAAAGATTAGTCTGCTCAGTTCAGCGTCAGGGGCTAGAACCAGCAGCCTGCCAACGAAAACGTTTTCGTAACCAACAGCTGTTATTTCAAGTCTCAGGTGTACCCTGCCGAGCTTGATGAAGGTCTCGCAGATGAAGATGAGAGAGATGAGGAAGGAGAAGATCTCCTGGGTGAAGCGGGAGACAAAGCGGACCAGGAAACTCCCCTCGAAGGCCACCATCAGGGTGACGATGATGATGAGCCAGAAGCCGATCCAGACTCGGCCAGTCAGGTACTCCATATTGTTGGCGTTGCAGAACTGAGGCGAGGAAAAATAAGTAGTCAGCAATCAGCAAATAAATCAGACATCAAGAGGAGAAACAGGCTAAAATGTCTACATCTCTATCAGCTGTCCAAAGCTAGCTCTCAGAGGCCAAGCTTTGGGAACCTACACAGACGCCTCCTAGACTTGCAACCTTATTGGTATTTTTCAGACATTTCTGTTGTTTAAATACAACTTACGGTGTAAAAGGCTTCTTCAAAAACCAGCAGGGGTCCCGAGAAGCCCACAATAAGTAATGGCTGTGCCCCGAGCAGGCAGAAGGTGACCCCCTGCACCGCCGTTGACACGATCAGCTCCGAAACGCCAATTAGCCCGTCTGTTTTCTCCCCTGACAGAAGAGAAACGCCTTCAGCAACGGTTTGAGTTATCGGAAGCTTGTCGACAGGCGCCGCCGCCGTCACCAGACTCCTGCTTCCCACTGGTGTGCCTCACCTAGCAGCCCCCCGAACGTTATGGCCGGCGAGAGGGCGGCAAAGTAGATGAAGATCACTGCAGCCATGCACTGACTGTTCAGGGCGTCCTTGAAGTCACTCAGGTACTTTGGGTACCGCCGCCGCACATCTCGAATGAGTCCACCAAATGGGCGTCTGGTGCGCTCCAACGGGTCGTCCGACTTCTTCAGGGGTGTGAGAAGGGCTTCTGCGAAACAAAAGAGGGGGTTAACAATCAAACTCACAGCAACTTTCCTTTGGTCAACACTGACAAGGCGATGCAGACCTTTATCCTTCAGGCTCTTGGGCTCCTTGGCCATTAGTTTGACCTCCAGCTCCTCCCTCTTGCGCAGCATCTCCCTCTGAAAGCGAGCGACGGAGCGCAGCAGCTCGTCGCCCCCCACCTCCGATGGCGGCAGCACGATGCTGCAGTCCAGGAAGCTGTTGATGGCGCTCAGAAGGTCGTGCCTGTCGTCGGCTAGGTAGGCTGCCTCGTGGAATCGCTGGAGAGGGAAACGAAACGCACTTCTGTTGGAAACTTTTGTTCCAAAATCTCAAATAAATCACCGCATAAAGAGGCTGATTTCCAAATGTGTCCACCTTGTCAGACATGAGTGTGGAGATGGAGCGTCCAATCTGGTGGTAATCCATGTTGGAGGTGGAAGGACCCAGCAGGACAAAGAGGAATCGGACCGGCACGGGGACCTCGAGAACGGACTCCAGCTCCACCGCCTCCTGCAGCCGCACAAACGCCATGGTGGGCTGCTCCAGGAAGTCCACGGAGCCTGCAGGGAGGAGGGACGCGGCGGTCAAAACGCAGACGTGCCGTAAACGAACAATTATTACTGGTGACGGCGGCGATAATAGGAGACCACTGACCCACGAGGACAACAGTGGCTTCAGCGTTTTCAGGAATCTTCTCCAGCAGCTTCAGCTCGTGTTTTGATTTGGACCGATGCATGCCAGGGACCGCGGTCGGCTCCTTCTGCTGCGGGGAGAACGTCCGCAAACTCAACGGCCCGCTCCGAACGCATCCCTTTACCTATGCGGTTCAAAGGTCCGACCTGCACGTCGTTCTTTTCCATGTCGATGTGTGTGTCCGTCTCCCTGGTGGCGTGCACGCCGCCCATGAGCGGATCGGTCACCGATGGTTCCGGCTGGTGGGCGTGGTTGGCGTTGTGGTGGTGGCCCATCAGGCTGCCCAGGCTGGCCGCCGAGATGTTCCTGGGGAAATGACTACTGTGCTCCTTTTCATCGCTTGGGTGACTAGGGGAGGCAGGGAGAGGCAGAGAGAGGGTGAGGAGGAGGAAGAGAGGCAGCGACCAGGCGTGAAGCCATCTAGGATGCGGCAGCAGGAGTGAACACAGACAGACAATCGATGGTTCGTTCAACAACAGGAATCAGGGTTTCAAGTGACATCAGGCCTGCAGGGTCTATGTCCGTAATCTGGCTGGTACGTGTGCACGGCAGTGAAGCAGGGCTGAGGCTTTTACAGGCTCTGCACATACCATCACCCACCGCTTCGTGTGCAGGCAGCCATATTCTTTTTGCCTCTTATAATGGCGTCAGATAACAAAGCCAAAGCAAATTGAAAGGTATCTGAACACAACCACCAGGATACTGGAAGGACCCAAACAACAAGAGGCAGTAGTGATACTTTAGACTTTGATGTGGTTAATTTTTCTTTGATGTGCTACAGATTCCATAAAAGAAACGGAGTGAAACTGCTTTGATGTTTTGGGTCACCTGTGTTTCAGCAGCAGGGCTCTCAGGACGTTGGCGCGATCGTCAGCCTTGATCTGGTCCGAAATGATCATCTGCTCCACCACCTGGTGGGCGATACCAGGCAGGGTCTTCTGGTCCAGGTCCAACAGTACCGCGCCTGCGGATATATGGACCTCAGTGCTCTGCTTCACACCAAACTTTCAGGTCACCCCAGCAGGAGCGAGGCTGTGTTACCATGCGAGATGGTCTTCCGGAGCTCCAGCAAACTGCGGAAGGACAGAGACGCCACGTGAGGTTTCCCCCAGCGGTCGGTCTCCTCCTCCACGTCTTCCTCAAACTTGATCCATCGGGCAGTCTCCTTCCACTGCAGCTCCTGGTTCTTGTCCATCGTCAGCTCATTCAGCTCCACAAACACCTGGAAGCGACGTCAGGAAACACTCAAGAGTGCGCACAGGCAGAGTCGGGGAGCGAAGGGACCACGAGCCACACATCAACACTCTGCATGCGCATCAAAGAATTTAATTCATGACAAATCTTTTCCATGTCGTTGCCCAAAACTTGAATTTCAGCATTTTAAAACATGAAGCACTGCAATAAAAACTCCAGTCCGTCAGAATGGGATATCAGGCTATTAAAAAAACTCCATGCTGGTCAGTACTGGAGGCCAAAGTCAGATGGGAACCCAGTCCTGAGGAACCTGTGGCCCAAGCCTGCGCCTGCTGCATGCCCGAGAAGTCACACGCCGCCCGCCTGGTCTCACCTCCTTGTACTGGGCCATGTGACCGGAGCCCAAATCCAGCAGGACGCCTTCTGGGTGAGAGGCGGAGCAGAACAGAACCACCGGCAAACGCTGGAGGAGCGAGACGGTGCAGGAGAGAATTCAAATGCTGGGGACGCGAGCCCACAGGTAACCCTTTCACCTGATAGGGGCTCTTTGGGCCGGGGTGTGTATGTGTGTGTGTGTTAATAAAACATAGTGTTCCCTCTCTCCGCGGCTCCCAGTGTCTGGTTACCGAAGCTCCTCTCCCCCCTTTTTCCCCTTTCCGTGTATGAAAGAAAAGAACTCGTTCATTCATTTTTAATTGTCACATCCACAAAGGAGAGATGGGGTGAGGCAACATTTGAGAGGGGCAAAGAGGAAAAACACCTCCGAGGATTTGCTCCGATTTGTGGGCAGTTTGTAGAGGGCAGCTAAAAGTCCGAGGCTGATCATGTCGCAGTACTGTTGCTCTTTTTTTAAATGTTACAGCAGCACAACACAAACACCAACAGAGAGTTTTGCAAATCTGGACGTTGATATTCAGCATTTAATTTAGCTGAATGACAGCTAATGAACACGTGCTGCTGTTTACATCTAAGAATTCATCAAAAGCCTGAGCGTGCGCACGTAAAATAAAAACACAATTTGGAGAAATCAACGGCTGTAACGTTTCACCTCATGCGGGGTTCGGTCCTGCTTCCGGGCGCGGGTGGTGGGCTCTTTGTGGTCCTTGCCGATGTGCACAATTTGCCCCTTGGTGCTCTTTCTGACCAGGTGTCTGCGCATGCCGGGAACATCTTCAAAACGGTGACCTGGGGGAGAATAAGAGGATGAATCAGAGCAACTCAAACAAGCCTCCAATGTAGAGATCTCCAGGCTCATAGCTCTTCTGTAAATACAACTAAAACACTCGGAACAATTTAAAAAAAACCTGCAAAACATCTGAACAACAACAACAACAGGTAGAGAAGTAAAAAAATAAAAATCAGCAACCTGGAATAACAGCTGACATCCTACCTGTGCCAGAGCTTTCCTGTCCCGGTGTGAAACAAACTGTGAGGACTGCGCGGCTCGTCATCAATGTTTCAGCGTCGCATCGCTGCAACCAAGCGTCTCAGAGTTCCAGCTCCCTGAGCGGCGTGCTGCTCCCGAAGCAGTGGCGAGGA